>WEDG01007552.1:0-268644 GCA_017591395.1 Schistocephalus solidus | reverse complement strand
ATCTCGGTTGCAGCACTTGCCTTCTACAAGACCAAATAAATCAAAAAGAATCATTACAGAGTTAACCACTGGTGAGCGAACTCCCCACAAAGAAAAGCAAACTATTCTCTTCAGGAACAAAGCTACCAGTCCACGAGACCACGGGTAGCAATTTTTACAATAATACCAAACCCAATATAAGTGCGATCACTAGGACAATAAACGTAATCTACCGACCTTCAGCTTACGTATAGAGAGAATCGGCAGCATCAAAACAGTAGACTGTTGCAAAAAGTAAATTAGGCGGTTTTTGGCCAGTTACAAAGAAGATAGTGGGCTTTCGTGCTGGTGTTCGCCTGCTTATACGAAGTCATACTGCATATCCAGAACATCCCGCACGGCTGGCATGCGTTCTTAATGATAAATGCGACCCTCCGCTATCCATATGAAGCAAGCACGTGATAAAGAGGATATCAGCATTGTCTGCTGATAGGTTGGTTTTACTGAACAGGCCTCAACAATTCCCTGATCCATAATGTGCTAAAACTCCGCCACGATACAGAAATTACTCGGTTGGCACCGGCGGCGGCTTCATTTTCAGGGTTCTTTGAAGTGACGCGATCTGCGCGGGCAGCAGGCTTTTGTTCACTGTGGACACGTATGGGTAACGAACTAAGGCGACATTTGGTATGCGGTAATTGGTGGTTCGTACGAAGGTTTGGTTCTTGTGTGCTGGCTGGGGAGTTAACTTCACTTTCCCTTCCGGAAGGTTTTTCCAAACAAATACGCGTTTATGCTATTGAGTGGTTGCTTATAATTGACCGGGGAACTGGGGTTGTCTTGGTTGCCTTTTCTGAACGCCATGGTGTAAGTTCTCGGCACGGCTCTTCATATGACGCATGAAGGCGGTTGTTTGCGACGTTACCTTTTCACGGCCTGCCGGTGCGAAGATGTCGGAAGTTGCTGTTGATTCCGGGTTATTTGGGGAGGTCTGGCTGGTTTGCAGCCGGCACCACGCGTATTATTATCGTCACGTGACGGCAACGAGAATGCGGATATACGGTGGGTTAAAGGCTGACTTTTGTACGTATATTTACGTATTATACCGGTTCTTAGTGGACAAGGGCGTTGAAAGGACGCGTCGAAAGCGTTTCTTTTGATCGTCTTGCTCTTATAATTTTCGACCCGCGCCAGAGGTTAAAAAGTACGGTTGCAGATGGCGAAGAGTCGCGTCAGGTGACCAATGTTTTGGAGGACCTGGTTTTCGTCGTTGTTCGCTCAACGGGCCATTTACGTCACGGTTTCACGTGCATATAAACAACACCGTCGAAGGATACATAGTTAATTCAGGCCCCGAGAAAGGATTTTCGTGCATAGCGGACAGGTAGAACCAAAATTGATGGAATTCTCGAGCAGGTCTCCAGAAAGAGTATTAACGTTTTTCGATCATCTGTTTGGATAAATTTCACAATAGAGCTATCTTGCCAAACCAACGGTGTCGAATAGAACGTTGGAAGCTTCAATATTTAGGTAATCCATAGAATAAAGTGATACGGTATTAGTTAACTGGCTTTAACCGCCAGCCAATCGCAGCAGTATCTACGTTCGTGCGCTTGAGACTTGATTTAGA
Organism: Schistocephalus solidus; assembly: GCA_017591395.1. Taxonomy (NCBI): domain Eukaryota; kingdom Metazoa; phylum Platyhelminthes; class Cestoda; order Diphyllobothriidea; family Diphyllobothriidae; genus Schistocephalus; species Schistocephalus solidus. The sequence goes on along the minus strand of WEDG01007552.1, from coordinate 267,035 downwards.
AGATGGTGATGAACGATCATTAATGAAACTACCAATAGGCAGTTGTAGATCCCTATAGGACGCGGTATTTTACAGTTAGTCGGTAGGGCCTTAACCTTCTTGTTACGCGGCGCGGTTCAGCACTGTGATTTAACTTATCCTTTGTCGGCTGAGTAGAACTGGTATGTCTTTGTGTTTTTAATTCTTCCATTTTCACCATCTTTCACTCGAAGACTGACCCCTTATGTCATGTACAGCCTTTCATTAATAATAAAGATTATAATTTAGTTTTCTTCTTTAGTAATCCTGATGCAGGATCTCTAAATTAGTTGCTCTACAAAATGCGTTACTGATAGTCATATTTGCTCGTCTTTAACTGAGCGCTTCATTGGCATTAAAATATTATTACGTTTAGCTTTTACTATTTCGGTTCAGCTAAATGATTCGGCGTCTGGTGACTATTCGGAGAAAAACTGATGAAATAGAAACCAGATGTCGATATTAATAGCAGTTTCATTTCGAACGGTTCCACAGCTATTTAAAGATTGAAATGCCACTAATGTGACGCCGGGTATATAATACGCGACTTTGCGAACATTGCAAGGATTTCGCAGCCATTTTCGTTCGTTCTTGTTACGCGTTAGGAAAATGTTTGTAAAGAAATAGTTTCTTACCACGTTGAACATCGCAGATGGACAAATTGAGCGTCCTTATCCAGAAACCTCGTGTAGATGTTTTGGTTGTAACTTCCAATTCTCCATTGGCGTGAACCACAATACAGTCGCTCGAAGTTATTCTACTACGCCACTTTTTCTATCGAGATTCTAAAAAATATGATAATCAAAGCTAAGGTATTGCTATATTCTGCTCAAACCATTTGAATCACTTACCTTCGTTCCGTAATTTCATTGATAAAATCAGATCTTCAACTGAATAAATTTTGGCGCCTTCAAAGCACAGAGAAATGAATTCTCCCCTTTTAGCCGGAGAAGAGCTCACGTTTACCCAAACATCTGGTAGATTCCCGTCAAAGAATGACAGAAGATGCCAGTCTTCCTTGTTGAAAAAGCCCTCTGTGAAGCTCAAATCAATCATGAATCTTAAGAATACCAGAACAATTTTTACCGCTGTTTGGTAGAAATTTTTCAGGATGACCAAAAGCGATTTGAATGAAGCTACTGTATAAGGAAGCATTTTTTTTTCAAAATGACAATATTTTGACTAAAATAAAAAATCATTTACGTCTCATTTTTTGGATTCATTGTTTTTCTATCATTTTGGGTGGTGCTGGTTTTCCTGAACGGCGAAGAATAAAGAGAAAAATAGTTGTATTACATAAGGAAATAAAATATTGATTTTTCGAAAGGCTGTTTAAAGGCATTTATGACCAAAGGGCACGGTTACGGTTTTGACGCAGATGAGCGAGGAGGAGAAAATGGTGTGGTTTGAAACAGCGGGTTGTTGGCGGGTTGGATAGATGATGACGCAATGGTAGCGATTTTTGCCAAAATTTTATTTGATAAATCCAATGGCATATTATTTGCCTTTCACGCCGAAGAGTGGAGTTACGCGTTTCGTTATCCATAAAACGCCGAATGAAGTGATGCATAACCACAAGGAGACCTAAGCGGCTTTGCATACGAGAATATAGGTTTTTACGGTGGCTTTGTGGTTGGAGTAAGCACGGGTTGCGCGGTTACGTAAATAGCATACATCGGGTGGCGACTTAATTTTATGCACTTCTGTTTAACTTTGCATGCGTTCATTGGCACAAAGAAAGTTTTACGTGAACAAATGAAGTGAATTTTAAAACCGATGGCCGGGAAATACGACTATTCGGATAACATATCGAGAGAAATAATTCTGAAAGTAAATATTAAGTGCAGTTATAGATCGGGAATTACTTCGAACCCTTTAAGGTCAGACGAAATTTCAAGAAACCAAACCCTATTTGGGTCGAGATAATCAACCATAGTGGAATAACGCACGTATTGCCTTCTCACAAACAGAATGAAGGTACTAAGAAATGATATAGATCTTATATAGCAAAGACGTTATACCATTTCCGTTTATATATATTGAATAGCTGAGTAAAATTTTATTCCAGAAGATGAAGTCGAAGAAAATCTTTGATAGGAAAGTGGAGTTAATAACTCATATGTTACTTTCATGTTGGTCATAGTATTCGATAAATGAACAAGGAGGCAATAAATGAATGACTTCAGTTCGTGTTACAAGTTAACGAGACGGAGCAATATACTGAGGGGAATTTAGAATTGATATTGCGCATAATTGCGGTCAGTATTCATGGCGTGGGGGAGCCGAAAAGCGCAAAATTTGAACATAAGGCAATGGCTGTCTTCAAAACTCCATTAGTAACTGAAATCTTTCTTGTCGAAGTATATAAAATGCAGTTATTTTTTATTTTATTCTGTCTTAACTCCCTAATGGTCAGCAATACCAATTACTTACGAATTACCCTCCACGTAATCAGATTTTCTCCGTAATGAAAGTTCTCTTTTGTCTTCCCCAAAGTCATTGCATTTACAACGCTTATCCCCAATAACTTTTTTGCACTATCCAGAGAGAGAGGCTGCTAAACTTTGGCTTATCCTGTACCCGCGACGCGATTTCACATTCCTGCCTCGAACATGCAATATTTTGAAATACCTTTTCATATGTCTTTTTCATTTTGCGTTTTCATATCGAGTTTGTAAAATCTTTACTAAATAAATTCAATCCGAGAGATAGGGCCGAATAAAGCTACCATTTTGTTCAGCTATTTAATACAATAGTTTTCTTTTCGGTTAATAAAAACTGTAATTGATATCACTCAAACGTTGATTTTGACGGTGTTTTGGCAGTATGTCCCCGGAAGGTGGTACAGGGACGGTGGAAAACTTGTTTTTTAGATTTAAAATGATATTGAACTTTCCTTCATCTACCACCACAAGCTCAGCCCAGTGTCATAACGTAGTCAAAGGGCTGGAGATGGGAGGAAGGAAGGACAACAGAGTAGCAGCAGTCCCATTCACAACACCAACGTCCACCACACTACGGCATCCACGGAGAAACTAATTACCACATAATAGCCACATTCAGAAGAAAGCCATTACCGCCTGACGGCCTATCAGACCACAGTCTAGCCCTCCACACAGCCGCAGTAAGGCTCAATTTTCAGTCACCGCGTGTTCCGATTAACATTGCTGCTGAAGCCGACTTTAACGCTTTATGGTTTCAATCATGTTTTTGTAGCGAGACTGATGCTGACTGGCTGTCGCGACATCCACTTTCCTTTACCCCAAAATCAGACCCGCCAGCCGAGCTGGTCGGTTGTTGTACTGATGTTGGAGTGAACACGATGACTTTGACTGGGTTTGGCGTGCCCGATATTCACGTGGCATCAACGCACAACTACAGCCTGATTTCAGAGGAGACAGTGATATTTACGGGTACGTGGGTGATGGTGCGGGTGTTTTCTATGTGATTACGATGTGCGTGTTAGTGCGCTGCGTTTCTCTAGGCCTCCGGTGGTTTGCCGCTTTAGCGGGTTTTCAGTGGAGGCACACATTTGCTCTCAATGAGACCCACGCGGTAGCAGATGAGGCAGTGAAGGCGGTGCGTTGACTGCCTTTTCCAGCCCCATGAACTGGTTCACCGGCCATCATGTGATATGGATTCGCTGGTGACCGACCCCGTGCCGATGCGTAAGATGAAGCTGCTGAATTACGAAAATGGGCAGGAAGAAATCGAGCATGGCTTACGAGGGATGTCGTTTTGTTAGTATTTTGTCGTGGCGGTGGCGGAAAGAATGGCATGAGCTGAAAAGTTTGCATGTGGTATCTGTAGTTTGCCGGCATTGCGTTAGAAGTCCACCTTCGTGGATGCGCATCAGACCGAGATAGGCCCATGCGATAGTAGTGGGCTGTGCGGGAACAATTGAGGGCGAGTAGGCGGCGGAAATCACTGCTGTGTTTGTACACAGTGAGCGGGTACCAGAGCCGAGAGGAATTCACGTGCCTTTCGATACGAGCATGGCAACCACCGCTACGTTCACCACTCCAAGGTTGAAAGCGGTGATCCGCAATCAACCGCATGCATAAACATCCTTCGAAGACAGGATCGCGTTGGTGGATTTTCAGAAGGTTATTCCGGTACGGATCCCTTACCGTTAGCCTTTATGGCCTTTCACCAGCGCCACAAAAGCCGACTCGCGCACGCTCGCATCTGCGCGGTAAAAGAAATGGTTTTGCTGCATTTTGGGCATGGGATCTTTTAAGCGTGATGGTGCTGCCTTGCGCAAGGACGCTGGATAATGGCGATGTAGATGAAGGAATTTGAGGTTTTGATCAGGCGATGTCGTTTCTATACATGTACGGCAATAGAAAAATATCCTTAGTACTTCTTCTCATATTAGAAGAAGTAACGACCGGTGTTATTACCTGTGGCTTCAGACGCGACCTTTCTCCAGAAACGCATCAGGTATGCGATGAATCAGAATAGTTGTTGCTCAAAAGGCAAGTTACATTGTGAACTCTTTCATTACAATTACCAGGAACCCACCCCAGTGACAAAGAGAGCTCGAACACAGCTTCTTTACGTAGGCAACTTGTAGGATAGTTTAACTCCTACGAAAGTTGAAGGATTATTTCCGGCATTGTTGGTGTCTTTTAGTGGACTGCTTTGTTTTGCGAAACTTGCGCCATCACTTTCGAAATCTTTGATCTGAAGGTGTCGTCGAAACAAGGGGAGGATGTCCTGCGTTTGGTCAGCTAAGCGGAGTGTATGGCGGTGAGCACCATTAAGTTTTTAAAACAGTCGTTCAAAAGCACGCGGTTATTTATGACCATGAAGATGTATCTGCGCGTAAGCGGGAACACATTTTCGGCCGCACTGGGATTTTGAACCCACACAGCTTCTTTGAAGCGTTCGCCAAAACCTAGCTCGGCGAAGATTTAGCGGTATCGATGAAGGGGCTTTATTAGAGTGCCGCCGGAGGCTTTGCTGGTATTCGCTAACCATCAAATTTTGCAATAATTCTTAAAGGCAGAGCGAAACCGATTCTAAAACGCCGATGCTGCGTTGGAATCTATTGTACGCATCTTCTCTGGAAGCGTCAGGCTACGCTCCGATTTGCTTGCCCTGATAGGAGAATGCATTCATCAGGACTTGTTTAAAAGAGCCCGCCATAATATTTTATGCAGAAAAGAGATACCGAAGTTGTTTACTTTTAATGCTGGCATCCGTAATCTTGAGGCGGATTAATAACGACCGCCCTGGCGGGTTGACCCGTGGAAATGATTTTACAGTATGAATTTGGCTTTATGATTCTCAGTTTTTGCATCGCCGATACCGAGGATCGACGAAAGCAGTCCGTAACAACCAAAGGAAAGAAGGTTGAACGGAGCTCGCTGAAAGGTTGGAAGCTCGCTTAAAGTTCACCGGATACGATTCGGCTTACTTCGCGTGATTTTGTCACGCGATACCTATAGTCTTCAAAGATTCTTCTCGAAACGGACGGCGACGTTGGATTTGCGCGTTTTGCACGTTTTCAGAGTAATAAGCCAATGTTTGCTTCTTGAGTTGATCGTTTGATTTGATTTTCGGCTTTGGGAAGGCTTGGTTTCATGGATGCGCATGTGCGGTGTATGACCATATTTCCTGGACCTGTATGCGGAATATTTAAGGACGATAAATCTAATGTTCAAACTTTGCGGATCTGGAAATCGCGTTTGTTAATAATTTTGCTATCGCTGTTTTCGATGGCGCGGCGTTTCACGGGTTACGGTAGCGCGATTGACAGCCGTTTTGTCACATTGAAATTGATAACGCGAAATGAATATAACAATTCGCTGATACACATAACGTTGGATCTGGATATGGGCGAAATCTTTGTAATTTTTACTAGCGCAAATTGCTTGCGCTAAAGAGTAATCAATGCTCATATACTTCTGCTGTGATTGGTACGGAACTTAAAATATAAAGATTTTGTTGCATGGTTTTTGCTCATATGGAGAGGCGGAATTTAGGAATTTGTGAGCTTTTCTCTAACAAAAGCCATTTCAAAAACCATTTTAACAGAAACAATTTAACCTTTGTTATCTGTGTGCTTTCATACCACATGCGACTTAACCGTTCGGTGCGTTTGAACAGCACGTACTCTCATGTTGGTAGTTACACGATGATGCTCGTAAAGGGCAGGACGAGACTTTCTGAAAGCTAGCATGTGCTCGTAAGAATTATTATTTCCGAACATCTCCAAGGAAAACTTTACGCTACTCTTTGATGAAATGAAAGGCGTTTGGTGGAAGAGATTCACAGACTTTATGCTTCGCTTACATCCGAACGGAGATTGACGAAATGGGGAACTTTATTATCTTTTGATGATGTAATTACGTTTTTACGAGGAATAGCTTTGAGAATGTTTTTGGTATTCCCAAAAAATCATGAAAGTGTCTGTCATGATATTTTTGCTAGAAGAAATGGTTTTATTATGACCAAGACCAGGTGCATCATTTTGCCCCAAAATGTGATATTCCCTAGGTAAGAATAAGTCCCGAAAGGTTATGCAAACTGCAAAATGTTTTGGATGCGGATGACTGACGATTATATAAAACTACGCCAAGGCTTTTATATGTCATGTTATATGATTTCGAATACTAAAATCCTTTCCAACATCGAGCACTACGCATATTATCGCCGGCACTCCTACCACGGCAATCCTTATAGGAAAGAACGCGCCTGCTGTATTCAGCGCGCAGAAAAAATCATCGATTCGAAAAAGAACATTGGTGCTCGCAATAATAAAAAGAAATATGATTTTGGGACTATCTGCTGCAATGTGCTTTGACATTTTTGAAGAATTGGTATTCAGTCACAAATTGTCACCTTCGAATGTACCAAAATGTTTTAATGTATATAAACAACAGGCCTTTATGAATTAAAAATATTACATTTTCTTAGATAAAATTAATATTATTTTGCAAAGAAATACAAAAATTATTTAAAAGGTTGCAAATTTCTAAAAACGTTAAATTGCCGTCACTAAGCCCAATTAATTGAAATATAATTTCTAGATGAAAATGTTTTTCATACCATTTTGCGATATAGGTAGGACTTTCATTTTGCATATTGTAATTGTTATTTTTCCATGTGTTTTTGTTATTTCATATTTTCTAATTAGGTGCTGACACTAATTTAATGCAGAGTTCTTTTTAAGATATTTCTTATCCTCTGATATTGTCTTTGGCTAACGAGCTGCTCTCCAATGTTTTGCTTATATATTTGTATCAATGGCACCACCAAAATCCTGCGCGCCAACCACCTGAAACTATCAACATATATTTGAAAGCCGACTCTCATATCGCCACTGCCTCACTATTTTCCTTCCCATTTCATGCCGAGGTTTTAGGATGTCCGCACCAAAAACAATCATTTAGATGTGTGTTTCGTCATAAACTACTTCGATGATCAGCCTGGATTATGAATTGTTCCGCCGTTTGCGAATACGAATCATTGCTCAAAGGTATATGAAAATCAGTAAAAGAACATCCGCCTGTCTAAAACAGAGTTAAAGGAAAATAAAGGGCATTGCCTTCCTTTAAAAATTTAATTTAGGCATTACATTATATTTTCTGGAAACTTTACGATGATCTGACGCAGTTGGCGCGGCTTTGGCGTATGCGGTGACTGGTTTTGACAGCGGATACATCTTTTCCCAAAATCGCCAAGATGTGGCGTCTTACTTGATGGTTTACATAGAGATTCACTGGTTCGGGTTATTAAAGCTACAGTTGTGTTTGCCGGTAGATATTACCGCTGGTATCATTTGATTTGCAAAACGCGGATATTAATTTTGGAGGTGGCAAGCCTGATTGGCGATGATCCGTTTGAGTGAGATTCAATCTTCTATCGGTGTCGTTCGGCTTTTGGAAGGCGTTTGATTTTGATTAGCATCGGTATTTCGTCGCTGGAACGCTTGTGTAATCATGCTCAAAACTCACTGTATGAAAGCAGTGCTGATACATGACGAAATATGTTTCGCAGGTGAAAATCGTTATCGAGCAGTTATCTTTAAAAATAGAGCGGTCAATAAGAAGAAAATATTTTTTGCGTTCGGGGCTATGAATTATTGTTTTTCCATTAAAGTACATTCGAGGGTTTGCATAAACGGCATGATTAGGCACTACATTTTAACTCAATTTTATGTTTTGTTATTTTTCGAGATCGTTGGTCTTTGGCCGTTTTGGAAACGGCGTAACGTAGAAATTTTGCGAATTTGAGACATTAGTCATTTTCGAAAATTAACCAAAGCAATTTTGCCATTACCAACCGCTAATACCTTCAGCGTAGAAAGCTTAAAATTAAAGACTTTCGTAGAAACACGCGTTTCAAAACTAAACTACTATGTTTTCTAATCGTTGTGATTGTGCGTGATAGAATGTTGCGAAAACTGATATTGCACCGGCAGCGAAAGCACGTAAAGGACAAACTTCTTTAAGCAGACAGCACTCACTAATCAGTTAGAGTCACCCTAAACCACCATTTCTGAGGAAAATAGTAGTTTATAAGCTCGCTGAAAATGGATTTTCCCAGAATGCCGAACTCCTATCGAACGCATCTTTAACACGCATGAAACCAAGGGAATGAAGAGGAGAAATAGGCAGAGTTAAGTTGACCCCAAATCACTACAGATTGGCCAACCACGCATTTGCAACTCTGAGAGACGCATGGGTTGAAACTAACCTAAATCATGTCTGACGTTGCACAATCCCAATGACACAGAATGAAATGCGTAACTGCTGAATGAGATGAAAAATAAATTTGAGGCAAATTGAACATCAAAACGAATAGATTTGTATCCTATCCGAGAGCAAAAACCTGCTAATAGCATGAAGTAGATATTCTGAATCCAAAGGGTCATACCTGTAATGAGGAATGGATGATTACGATTTGCTGTTGTCGAAAATACACGCATGAAAACATCCGAAACGTTTAGCGGAATTACCATTCCGCGTCGATACGGTCATTAAAATAAATACCGGCGTTCGGACGCGGGCGGCCTTCAAACTGGATTTGGAAGACACATTTGAAAAGAGTCACATCTATAGCAGCGAACATAATCACTCAGCAATAATTCATACTTTAATAGAAAATACTTTATTTATGGGTATATAGAGTGTTAGGTTGAGAGGAGATTTATGAAGTGCCAGTATCACCACGTTTAATAACTTTATGTTTGTCGCGGTACCTTCGAATAGTTGTACCTTATACGGAAGAAGCTCAACGTTAACACGTCAGGATCGAATAATCAGACAAAAGCCGAGATTTACGACGGCCCACAGGAAAGAAAAGCACATATAATTCGTTTTCTGGAGAGCAAATCAGCAGAAAAGTATAAATTTATCAACATTAGAAATTTATTTTTTCTTCAACTGAAGAACTTCGCAATGTAATGCCTTAAGACCTCTATCCAAAGTTCCGCCAAGATACCAAATAAATTTTACTATGCGTGTAGTAAAAATGTCTTAGCCACAGAGAGGGATTTAACTACATAATGAATTTATCATAAAATTATGACGTTTCATGCGAGAAAACAACAAAGAACGCACGAGGGACGTTTGCTAAAATAAATGATAATTGCTTTCGCTTTTGTTGGGGATTCTGGGCTTTTTATGCCGGAATGAGGACTTTGGACTTTTGTTTTCTCTGGTGAGGATCCCAAACATTTTAAGAAGAAGTTTGGAAAGTAATCAGTTCTTCGGGTTGAGCTCACGGCTACGTCGAGGTTGACGCACGATAAAGTCGCAAGGTCTGACTTGCATTTCGCGCTTTGGAGAGAGAGCACGGTAAAAGACTTAGAAGATTTTTTCAACCGTATTGTATGTCTTTCTTTAGAGATATAATATAGAGTGACCTGGTTGTTTTCTCTGCTGCGTTGTTGGAAACGTTTTGTACGGCATCCAAAAGAATACTGGCTTTAAAGGCGGCTTCGGATTTAACAACTTTATTGAAAGAAAAAAGGTGCGGGCCATCGATAAAGTTATTTACAATGCAATCGCTTCATGGAAGTTAACCGAATCTTCGAACTGACGTTATTTTAGCGACTCCGATAAGTGGCTTCAGGACTCTCCTCGTACCTTCGCGTCCCGCACGTCGTTAATTTCGGTACAATAATGTCTTGTAATCCGCTTACAGGAGCATCCATCTAAAATGAAACAAATTAATGGTCAATATTGTTCTATTTTGGGACCACAGCGCAGTTGTTGTTACATATATAAAGCGCGAAAATCATCCCCAAAACCGATGTCATTTAGCCTATAAATCAACCTATTATCTCGTTTGATTGGTGACGGAATTCATTTGCCGAATAGGAGTTATTGACTACCGTTGTTCGGGTTGATGGTAACAACAGCGAGTCACTTTTGCGGACTGGTAATGGTGCGTTTGGGTCCTGGCTTTGTAGACGGACAAATACTACGGCTAATGCACCAAGATGCACTGTTTGTGATGTTTGAAGTTACTGATAAAGACTTCATCCATGTGTTTGTATCGGTTTAAAATCTTTTTATTTGCACAATTTGTTCAAGCTTTCAATTTCAACTTCCCAATCTGGCAATTTAGACCGTTACCTTTTGCCGAAATCGATTATCGCTGCTCTGACTGGTTTTCAAATTTCGCAGTGAACGTTTTGCTGGTGTTATTCATTAAGGTAAATTGCCCGGCAGAACTCGTCACGGATGTGGGCTGCAATTATCACATTTATGTTTCTCATCACTGCGCATATCTAACGTGCATCACTGGATTTTTAACGACCAGGAATACGGAACTTTACGATGGCGTCCTTTCTTTTGCCCGAAAGTTTGTCTCTTGAGGGTGATCCTCTGGTTTCCTATTAAACGGTAGCTGCCCTCTGGTACTCTAGATAAACGAAGGACAACCCTGATAGATGACGTTTGATTTGTGGCTTATGTGTTTAGGGTGAACAGGAGTCGCGGCGTTGACGGCATGAGCGGAAGTCTAAGGTCGGCCACTGCGTTCAAATTTAGAGACACCGGCAATGTACTCAGCTGTCGATTTTCACACATATATCCGCAAGTTCATTTTCTGGATAATGATACTGGTAGCCAACGTTTTTAGCAGATGTATCTGTGTTCCGAATTGGTGATGGCCTTACTATCGGTTGTATATATCCAGCGAAAAACCCGCTGAAATTGACAACAAACTGCCGCAACACTACACGAAAATCATAGCAAACCCAAGAGAGAAATGATAACCGGCGTTCAAAAAGAAAGCCGGTCAGAAATAATAGGTCGTTTAATGGCGTAAAATTTACAGTATTTGGGATAGGGCCTGGTGTGCTCTATAAAATTTTAGTCCGCGCATTATTCATGCTTTCAAAATAATGTTGAGTTCAGTCGCCAATCTCATACTGGTTTTCAGGAAATTTTCAGAGAATGCATGTTGTCTTGTTCCTTGTGAAATCAAATGTCTTTATCATCCGTCACCACATTGGAACATGTCTTTTCTCGCTTGATTATATTCCTTACAGCAGAAGGTCATGACGGTTTTTGCATACAAAATGTTTCATCGTTTGATTTACAAACAAATGGGGTAGAGGATTTAATAGCTGTCTCGCCTGAGAATCTATATGGGTCTTTTTACAGCGTGTCTTTGCCCTACGGCGAAAATTCCGAGGAGGTGAGGATGGATTGGGACTTCTTGCAAACATGGATGAGGGAGGTGTGACTCGGAACGCAGCTGAGTGGGAACCACGGTAATGAGGAGACTTATTAGCCTGACTCGCCATTTTTGAGATGAAAACAAAAGTTATACCGCTTGCAGCCTTCGGGCTAGCGACGGTCGGCGGTTTTCAGATGTGGACGTTGAGATTGAATTAAATGATGATTATGCTAACACGGATGCCGTTGGTGGTTCTGGGAGTCGATATAACTCGCTTTATTCGCACTGAACTTCAATTCCGGAGCATCTGGTGAAGGCGATTAACGCAGATTTTGTTAAATGGGTGGAATCGTTTAACAACTTTGTATTTGTGAGTTGTAGTGGTTCAAGTCGGATGATTGTATAGAAATTCTGGAACTTTATAGCAAAGCCGGAAGATTTTTTCAGCAGATTTTCTGCGCCTCAGTTTGATAAGAACAAGTTTCATATATATCATCTGTTTCCAGGTCTTTTTGTCCTTCGGAGATTATTAATAAATAGGTAAAATCGGAGTAAGTGTCTTCACAATTAACATGCGTATCAGCTTTCTTAAGAAAGTTTTATGCAGAGTATATGAAGTCTTGCATGTCGCAGCTCGAGCCCCCAACTTCTGCTTTTGGTTATGGCATCTGGTATTGCATCGTCGAAGTCAAACATGGCTTCAAATTGTTTTTCACGGGCTTGGGGGTGGTAGGAATATCTAATTTTTGCGCTTTCATACGGTGCTCACTTTTCCAAAGGAAGCTCAAATTCGGGGATGCAAGTTTTAAAGCTTTTTGCAGTGGATGGACACGTTTGTGGCAGGCTTTACATTAGAGGCGGGCCACGAGACAATTTGATGAATAATATTGACTTTCCACGACAAATATAAGATTCAAGGTGAGTGTTTTGTTCACGATGAATACACGGAATTGGTAAGTCGTTGTACATCAACTGATTTCTAAACAGAAAGATTAACAAAGAACAACGATGGTGGAGTTTATGGCGCCGTATCGATCTCAAGATGCATGCATAACCAACAGAAAATTGTTGGAACGTTAAAATTGGTGGTACCAAATTAGCGGTCGCCAGTTATGGTTTTACGACGTTTAATTATTGGAGGTTTTTACCGCATTCAACGAGGGTAACGTTGTTGTAATTTGACCCTGTTTTTTAATTTGAGTCCATCACGTTCAGGGTTTCGCGGCAATGTAAGCGTTACTGGTAATCTTTTGGTATCACACGTCTTTTTATTTATTTGTCGGCAGCAAGTGTATATAATGGCCTACGCTCATAAACATAACATGAAAAGCACAAAGGATAACGCATGCTCAGAGCGAATATTGAAATCACACTGAATTTTAGGAAGTTTTCGCGAAAAATAAACATGTAGATTTGATTATACGCTATTTTGTGGGCTTTGCTCAACAGTATCGCAATACATACCAGTAGCATAAGGCTGAAAATTTAAAAAGTTAAAAATATTCTCGTTTTCGGCACAAGACAAAATGACCACAACTCCGAATCTTATCCTGCGCAGAGTCAGACTTGCGCTCTAACAACAGTAACCGCTTCGCTTCATTAGCAATCCATATTTGGATCAGCAGTCAGCCAACTAAAATACAACTGCGGCGTTCTGGCTAAACGTTACGATTCGCAGATACGGGAGCATGCTCGTTGAATCTACCACGATCAACTTCATCCAGCAACCGAGTATTGATCGCCCTACGTTCTTTCGCAATGTGGACTTAAATACGAAGGTTGATATTTTAGAAGGATAAAGTATTCACTGCGTAACAATTTCACTACTTAATATGGCTAATGCAGGAGGCTCTTGGTCCCAAAATGCAAATCCGATACGATAGATGCTGCTTTTTATTGCGTACTTAGAAGGGTTTGTTCAGTCGCCATTCTTATAAACCCTACCCTTCTTCAGTTGCACGTTTTGATTCACGCCGCAAAAGCCTATTTACCATAAGCAGTCAATCGGCTTTGCATTGTTTCACGGAAAAATGGTTTTGTAATATTTTGAAAATAGGTGGATAATGGTTTGGCTTCCTTTAAGAGATGAGACTATAAATTCGGGCGCGCACTCATGTTTATAGGCCTTCATCGGTTTTCTGGCAGGACCGTTAATTTAATATGTGTGGAATGTGAGACATTAGTTGGTTAACGCCCGGTACGACGTCACGGTTTCACGCTAACGGCAGCTTTTCAGATTTGTTTCATCACATGGTGCGATTTTATGAACACAGCGATTGGAGTCTCCGACTGTAATTTCCGGACCTTGCCCGTCTCCACTTGGTGGCGGTTCGGTTTTCCGGTTAGCAGCAATAGTCATCACGAAATGACGTTTTCTTGTCGAAGTATTATGTATGTGTGAACATATTTGATGGCTAATCCGCATGTCATCATTGGACGTTGTTCCTATTTTTCCGACCGGTATTTACATCTTGGCACGATAGGCTTTGGTTTACCAGTGCGTATGTCTTTTCCGGCTGTGCGAGAGCGGAAAATAAAAGAAACGCATGATCGTTTTCTTCTAAAGAATGTCCTATATTTGGCCCTATGTCGACTGGCAAAAGGCATCAAAGCGGGATGTTGTTTTCCGCTAATCACACCATCATAATGGATTTCGACAAAGGCGATATGTAGAGACAGCATTCTGTGGGCGCGTGTTTGCGGTATAACGCTGCATGGAAGTAACGGCATGGATTATCTGGACATAAGGAAATCTTCCGCTGGCGGGTCGGTAAAAGAAAATACGCACGCTGGATTAGAAGCGAGATAAAGAGAGCGATTAAAGTCTTTCCTTTGTATGTACGCGTGTTCCGATCTTGACCGCTGATTTTGCCTGCCGCGTTGCGTCTAGAAGATTGTCAATCTATGTATGGTATTAAGTGCGGGACAGGCGGAGTCGGTGATTCGGACGCTGACTTTGAGTGTCAGATCACGAAATACCAGCGTGAACGTTTGGGTCGAAGACAATCAACCACTGTAAAATAATGCGTAGTACTGCCCATTCTTCAAAAGAGTGCCAGGCACGTGAGATGAAACGCCACGTATATGGTAAAGATATTATACCGTGCTTCCGACGAGAGAGCTACAAAGCCAGCCTGACTTGCGTGTTTCGCCAATGATCTTGCTGCTGCGGTATTGACGCTACAACAACTGAAGAGTGGTTCGGCTGCACTCAGTGGAGTCCTGTAGTTTACTATATGCACGGTTTCACCTGGTATATGGACTCCAGAAAAATAATCGGGGAAATAATTTTCTGGAAATAATTAAATTCGCAGAGACGTAAGGAATCCAGGTGGATTCCGGACACATGGACTTATTCAGGAGTCAGAATCGAAATTTCCATTTGGAAATCTTGCGTGTTCAAGAGGCCCTCAAAAGCAATCTCTCTTTAATAATAGCGTGTTAAAGCTTCCCGTGCCATAATACTCTCAGTTTTCTCCAGGTAATCAGGTTAATATTTCTAATAAAAGTACCAGAGATTGCTTTAATAGTAGGTTGCCCTTTAAATGTATCGTCTACAATGCTACAAATATGACTCAACAGAAAACGGATGATCACATATGTGTTTTTATTACAAAAGCTATTTGATAATAATGTAGGGTTTATAAATATGTAATAGTTCACGAGTTTCATATTCAGAGACATTTACGTCACCCTCTTAACTGAGCATCTTTGTTTCCAGTCGCCTAGAAAGCATATGCTTTGTAAAACGACACAACCCATAATGGGTATGCGCACTTTATATTTCATAGAATGTCTGCATGACACCGGGTATGTTTTTAAATTAAGCTTTGTTTTGTGGGAGAAATCACGTCTCTTTCTCTCAAATTGTTAACTCGCAAAATGAAATTAATTTCTGCACGTCAAACGGTCTTAATTATCGGGCTTTTCATAACGTGGAAACTTTAGTACAAAAAGAGACTATGTCGTTACGTTTTGAGTACGTAAATTAGCCGAGCATGGTGCATCTCTGTTGGAAAATGTTGCATTTATATAGTACTCATCCGTTCTTTTTATGACCAACGTAGAAAAATTGATTTTTGTAACTGCACATTTAATGCACATACTGTGTGTAGTTTGGAAACTTCCTGAATGCATTGATAACACCACGGCTGGATGGTCAAAATTGTTTGGAAAGAGATAGAACTTGTTTTAATTAAAACTCGCAGGATAACGGTTTCACATATAAAATTAAAGAGTAAAATTCACTAATACAGCCAAATGACTGCAGAGTGAAGCAAATGAGGTAGAAATTCCGCTTAGTGTGAGCCAATTTACGCCATTTTCACCTACCAGTGCGTGATAACCAAAGAGGTAATGCAAATGCCTATATATAGCTGGAGTCGAGTCTGGCTGAGGAGAAGATGAAGGCGTCATGTGACAGCCCATGACATTAAAATTAGACCGACGTGAGCTTTTTCTCACGCACTTATCGATTAAGAAATACTCAGACATACTGCGCTATTGGGATATCTTCCGGTGCTGGCGCATTTTAAAATGCAAAACATTCGGCATTTCCAGAGTTCCACTGGATGTTGGTGGTGACTCGCGCAGATGTGCCTGCTCCGAAGTGATTTACCAAGACCAGATTTACGCTCGTTGGGGCATGTGACTTCTGGGTGACAATGCTGCACTTTAGTGAACCCGGAGACATGCTGGACGTTACCTGTTACATGTTTTGCGCAGGCAGCTTGCGCATACTGCAGATACGGTTCATGAATGTCGTCGTGTGTTTTACGCAGGGGCGCAAACTGATAGATTTCTGAACTTCTGGCTTCCATGATCACTTCCATCTCCTTTTATGCTGCCTTTCTAGACCCTTTCGACGCTTCACGGTGAATGCCGAAAGAGCAGCTTCCCTTCATGTTCGATGCCCATGCCATTTATCAACGCTAGACGTGGTGCCCAATTTTAATCTGGGCCTCGTCTGTTTCTGCATCTGTCCAGTAAGACCTGCTCTTTCACGCGCTCCGGGAAGATCCGAAGAGCTGGACGTAATCATCTCACACGTTTCGTCGCGCCTCTCTTTGGCCGGTGACATGAATGGTCGTCATCGGAACCGAATGTTTTGTTTTACGGTCCAACTTTCTGGAGGATGATCATGCAGGCACGAGGTTCGTTCGATGATTGCTGCAATTTCCTGCACTGACTCCGCCAGTGCAATGCGGAATCTCTCCCCGGTTCCGCCCAGGGCGCACTTTGGCTCCCGTTAACTTTTGATCCCAGACACCGGGTGACATGCAGTCGCCGCGTCCGGTCAGAGGCGTCGAGGTTACCAATTTAGCCATTGATTGAGTCGCGCTATTGATGCTGGCCGGAAAGGCTGAGGAGCGGGTGGAATGCATCTCGCATTCGGTGAAGGTGACGGGAAGCGTGGACCGCATTAAAGCTGCCAGCCGGACGCGGCGGACGAGCACATAGTGGTCGCTGTCTGCACTCAACAACCGAGCTACCGTTTCGCTTTCGTCTACTGCTGCCTATTCCACCATAGCGAAATGCCAGCACCGCATCGCTTAACTAACCCATTAAAATTAAGCACTCAACTGCAGAACAATCACGCTTTTCTGTTACTCATGCTGATATCAACTTCAATGGACGTCACGTTTGACTTCCTGATGACCTGGTTACTCGTTGCTACAGACTATTGCGAAACTAACTCGCACTTCGCTGCCATGAAATGCCCTCCACGGAGTTTAGGGGTACTGTCCCCAGGTGCCAGATAAACTGGCCATTAATAATTAACTCACCTCTTAGCTGTCTGATGATTTGTTTTGGAACTGGCACTGTGCACACAACGTTGCTGGACAAACTTTATACACACAAAGTGAAAGCATATACGATGACCGGGTTTTGAAGAGTTAGCGATATTGATTTTGCGCATACGCTGTAACGCTTATGGTGCTCTCTTGTTAGACCAGTGGAACCTAATTCTATGAGCTGACGTCTTACTGCTAACCAGAGTCGCGTTTGTGAGCTGCTTGTCTAACACACCTCCGTAATGTTTTTAAACGTATTAAAACCATAGAAATATATTAACAGTGCGTGCTTGTTGTAGAGATATCAAAACACATACTGAGGTCATTAGTGGAGCATCCAAACATCATTTTTGCGAAATTAAATTCGAGAATAACTTAAAACGTACGCACGAAATAAACAAGAACACACGAACACGAAAAAGGACTCATACGCTGTTTCGATTTAGCTCAACAAAGATGCAAACGAACGATGCTAACACATGTAGCACGCACGCAATGTGTTTAGTTTCGAAGAGCTGCATTATATGCTAGCGCACACACACCAACAGTGCGAGAATATGTTACCGTTTTACACTGATTTACACTGCGGTAAACATCCTTATTTTTGATTGATTGGACAAAATCGTACGGTAGTTCTTGTAGGAAAGGTTGGATGATGGAAATTTTCACCTCTATAGGTGATGACTGGCTGCAGCAGAAAGGGTTTACACAAGATACTTCGAAAATTTTCCGAAAAAGCTGGTACGCGGTAACAGCAACCAATAATAACAGAAGCCTTCATGAAGTAGCAGGTAGCATCATGCGCATCATACGATTTGCATTTTGAGGGTGCCGGAAAATGCTTCCGTGTTTCAGTTTCGAACCCACATTCGTATTTTCGCAGAGAGAACACTAGAAGATGAGCTACTCGAACAGCTTGTACACGCATGGGTCATGCAGAGCCGGGAATGAAGACACAATGATTAGCGTGGATAGGTGAGAAGAGCAAATGATTGACCTTTGCCAGAAGCAGTCTGCTCCGCGCCTATACGTCACGCTGTCGAGACACCAGCGATGCGCAGATCCAGCTGCACTGGCTGAGTTGGGTACGTATTAAATGACCGAGACTGGATATGCGACAGTTAACTTTGGAAAGAGGAACGGTTGCGCAAAGACGCGGCAGATCATCTGCGGCCACGCGGTTCGAAGGTTTTCGGCCACCTGCGCTCTACAAGGCTCCCGGAAGAATCAGGACCAGTCCGGGTGTCCGGAAAGCATCGCGCGGTGTGTTGCGCGCGCGGACAGTCTTATTGCGAGAGACGGCACAAGATGATGCTGGGACGGTGACGGCCAGACCAGGAACGGACAAGGAGACTGGAGAGCGTGAGCTGCGACGACAATCGGTATGGCGGGTGATTTTACCGGAGCACCTGCGGTATCTGCGTTTCGTTTCCGGCTAAAAGAGCCTGGCGATAGACACGGCTGGGCGGCTCGATCCTATGATTTGTCAGATGCGTGTGGGATCTTGAGCGACAGAGACGGAGCGACGACATCGGGTTTTGCCGGTGATCTGAATTGCCCTGTTTCCTTTCAGGAAGACGAGCGTCAGAGTCGAAGACGTAAGAGGCCTCGAAGAGATAGTTGGTTTCGCACACATGGCAGAAGATTGGCTAACATTAGGTTGGTTGGCAGAATCGTCTCGGGATGATGTGATTGCAGCGACCGATGAAACTACAAGAGAACCATTGGACACAGTTACACTCGCAGATGGGCTTGGAGCAAGTCTTTTGCTGGTCCGTCAGGATACTGGAGCATTACAAGCACGCGACGTAGGACCAGGGCCTGGCCACAATTCACCGAAGCGTGCGATGAGCGACGATGGCATCTTCGCGGTGAAGATGCGGTTTCGGCGCATTTCCAAAAACCCAATTTCCATTTTACATTGAATTTTGGGATTTGCGTATCATGTGTACTAAATTTATAATCGGCCTTTAATGATGATGCAGACAACTCTGACAGGCACCATCGTAAAACCAGAGCTTCAGCCGGTCTGCACCCAAATTGTGCTTAATATTTACCTAAAAATAGTTTTTTTATATTGAATAAGAACGTAATAACACATGTAGGGTACATTCTCCACCTGATTTAACGCAACATCACAAGGAATGGAGCATCCCTATGATTCGGATTTTGAAATGCGCTCGACCAATATCAGCAGTGAAAGCTTCGATTACTTCGCCTGCACACCGCCATATATACCATACCGCTAAAGCCTGTCCTACCTAGCGCTCAATACTTTTCTTCCATACTCCCGATTTCTTTTGACAAGTTTGATCGTGAATTGGCAGATCCACGGAGTCGACAAATTTCAACTTGAAGCTGTTTTTAAGTCGACATCCCTCGATTGTGCATTTTTTCCTAGAATGATTTGCAACTAGCAAAAACGTTCAGTACGCCGTCAATGCAGCCACTCAAAACACTTTATTTTGATATTTAATCCTGCGTTTTTAGACAGCTAGAGTTGAATGTTTTAAACTGTGGCCGAACAGCATACGTCGTGAATAGAACTTGCTAACAACTGACAAACACTATGTTCACAATCAAAGCATTTTCAGAGCCATCTACCTATTTCATGGAATTTAATGAGGCAGAAAAAGAAAATAACGTGTTTGTGAATCTAATGCTGCAAATCTTATGTATTCGGGAGAGCCAATTCAGCAACGCGTTGTTTATATATGCAGAATATATTCAGAATTGATGTTTTCCATCAAAGCGTTTACAAATGAGATTGAAAATCCATGCTTTCTATGCTACAAGCCCGTGAGCGTTTTCAATGAAATAGTAGTAATCTTAACCCAAAGGTTTTAACAGTGGAAGTTGAAAATCAATTGTATCTCTACTTAAATCAGAGGAAGCATGGTGCGAGCAAACAGATTATTAATAATAACAAAAACCTGTTGTTGATAATTAAAACTCAAATTTTCAAATCCTTGTGATTTCAAGCATTGTACAGCAGTAAAACGCCTCCTGACAATCCTAGCATTTTTTCATAACTGCGTTTATGTCTAACTGCCGGTCGGTTTAACAATAAGCTTTGGTAAAATTGGAACACAAAATTTGTTACTTTTGGTGTAGTCTAATTTAGTAACGGAAGATTCAGGTGATAAGCGATATTGGAAATAGCTTCGTTTTCGTACGACCACTCTGTTCTACCTTTACAGTCTTCGAATGGAGTCTACAAATATACAAATACAACAAAAAGGACTCTTGTCGAAATGTAAGTTCTGGAAGTTCTGGTTAACAAACAATACATAAATGGGCAATCAATTGAAAACTTATAAATTCACAAAAAGATGGAAATATTTACCAAAAGCGATGTGAATTTCAACGCACTCTCTACATTATGATTATTTTAAATGCAAGCTGACAGAAGAAAATTTCCCTTTATAAGAAAGGAAGAAGAAGGTTTTTCACTCCCCGGAGTCAGGTCCTTAATGGTGTGAGCTTTCGAACCCTTATTGGGGGTCATTTCCAGGGATTAAAGCAACAGTAAAAGCAGACAACAGGTAAAAGGGGTAGTGGCAATCTGACACCATTTATGCCGGTATGGAGTTTATTGCGCAGGCCTCTGTATGCCGGCGCCAGCTCGATATATCGATTGACTTAGTTATCATCGGAGGCACAGGCTTCATATACTTTTCGGTGGTCTTTATTTGGTGCGAGCCATTATCTTCGTAGCTATGAAGATAAACTTTTGACCCATTTCGTAGGTGTGGGCAGCCACTTGTGATAAACCATCATGCCGTCTCACGGCCAGTGAACGAGCGTGTATGCGCGATCAAAGCAGACATCTATTTTGTTTCGATTTAGTTATGGGAACAGTTTGTTGTTTGTCGAAATATCGTTATATTACTTTAAGTACGGAGCATCATAGTCCCTAGCATTCATGCCAGGAAGCACATTGCAATGTTACTTCAGATCTGCTTGAGTATGATTAACACAATTTTAATGATCTTGCTGCATAATCTTTAGTCATTTCAGTCATGTCAGGATGTCGTCTATTAAACAAGCTTCTGCGTAGTCACTAGCAAAAACGAAGCTCTGCCAAAATGACGATTTAAACTTTTATCTTTTGCAATTGGTATTCAATACCCTCATAAATGTAAGTATATTTTATATAAAATACGCTTCAAAAAACTCTTCTCTTTGAGTAAAGGAGAAGTCTGGTCCAACCCTCAGGTCTTTTTTTCAGAGATTCAGAAATCGAGCAAGTGTTTATTATCAGAGTTAGCAACAGCAACGAGATGGGGACAAACCAAACAATGATCACTGACGCAAGCCTGGAGCTGACTACGCAGGGGCCAAATCAGACACCTAATTAGGCAGCAAACCCACTCAGTCGCTTGTGAAACGTCCTTGATGTATGGCAGAGCTTGTCATAGCCTTGGTGGTATTTCTGTGTTGGTATTCCATTGTCGAATGTGCAGTTAACATTTTGTAAACGCTTTTGGATAGGTATTCTGCCGTTCCGATGGAACCTTGCACGACTTTGAAAACTCAAACCAATAAAAAAATTGTTCCTATGCATGACTAGACTTCGCCTTTCATTTTGCGCCCACCTGATATTCGAACACTTCTCAGTATTTTGTGGGCAGAAAGTACCGCATATGTTGACCTCTATGGGACGAGTGAGACCGTAACCAATCGGTTCGCGTCCATCACTAATAACATTCACGATGGAAACTGGCAAGGGAAAGAGCCCGTGGCCCAATGGTTAGAGCGTAGGACTTGTAATCAAGAGGTCGCGAGTTCAAGCCTTGAGTGCCGGCACGCCTAAGTTTTGCGTACTGCTGACTGGTAATCACGTTAAAGCCGGAAAATTACCATTAAAGTTTCTTTTGTCTTTGTTGGTTATATCATTCTGCCTACAATCTGAGCCGCTCCGCAGCTGCTGGTGTGGATGTGGCCACAATGCTCTCCTCACCTCTGATATTTCCAGGTCCGCAACAAGGCTGTCGACGCCTCTAGAACTTTCTTTTGAAGTGGATTGCAGAGAAAGTATACAATCTGAACGGAATTTTGTAAACACATGCAGCTTTTCAGTGAGAATGACTTACAGGTTTTGAATACCCTTTTTCCTGGATGATCGTTCTATATTTTTCTTCCGCGTTTTTATTCATAAAACCGTCGTTTAAGCGTACGCTTTGTGTGAATTCTAAGTATCAGGACGAGTCATTTTAAGTGACATGCAAGAAAGCGGCTATTTACTTGTGCATTATTGAGACATAATACCTGGGGACGGGAGTATGAAAGAGCAGACAAAAAAAGTATGTGAGGGGTTTTGAAAGTGCGCAATCGAGCATACACAGCTACACTTAAGTCGATTTAGAAATCCAGTTAACTGAACAATCTTCAATTTAGCCTGTGCGACAGGCGTAGATCTGTAGGACTGTTGGTCATCGAGGAGAGCCTCAGCCTTCTTGATGTACGCAGCGCGGTTCATCACGACGGTTTTTTATCCTTTATCAGCTGGAAGTACTATTATATCTTTGTCCATTTTTAATTTCTTCATTGCATCTTCCTCCGGGGCTGACATGTCACAGCTAGGCCTATTCCTCAATAATAGTAATGCGATAAGTTTCCTTTTTATAGTATGCCTGCTGTGAAATCTCTTATAAGTTTTTTGTCTATAAATGCGTAACGGTGGTCGTGTTTCTCACCTTTACTTAGGCCGCCAGTCTACATTTAGCCTTCTTATATTATTCGCATTGAGCTTATAATATTTCCGGTTCCGTATGTAATTTCATCATCCGTTGACTATGAGGAAATAAGAACAGTTAAAAAATGAAGCAGGTGTTCACTAGGAAATGCGAATTTCATTTCAAAACTGAATTTTTCTTTTTTTAAGATTGGAAATGCCCTAGAGGGATGCCGGGTATATACTAGAACTTTTTTGCCGGTTTTAATGAAACCAAAATGAAATATACTTCTGTTATAGAATACAATATTTAATTTTCGAAAGCTTTCAGACATTTTAATAAAGAATGGGTGAGTTTTTTACCTTGAGTTAAAGGAAAGTTAGTCGTTATGCTGCAGTTAACCTGCTATAATAATTGTGCTTTATATGGAAAAAGGGTTTAATATATGTGATCGTATAAAAATTTCTTTGTTTAATCCAACGGCGAATCATTGCCGATAATTTACAGTAGAGTTACTGGTTTGGATATCCGCAAAACAACCGGTGGAACGATGCATAACCACAATAACCTCAACGCTTCATCGAAACAAAATTTTGGTGACTTAATGGTTAAATGCTTCGCATGTGCGCCGTTGTTAATAACATACATATCATTGTGACTTAATTTTTAACTGCTATTTAGCATCACGCACATACTTTTAGAAAGTTTGCAGTGAAAAAGTGATTATTTACAAGTTTTCTTGAGGAATACGAATATTAACTTAAATAACTCAAACTGTCAGAATAAAACGCGAGATTTCTTCCTGATAAATTATGAACTCCACATGGACCCATTAAGTGTACGAATTTCCATTCACTGTCATTTCTTGTAACTCGACGCGTATTCATTAAAGGAATTAGTCATTCGTTTGTTAAATTAAGTAGAGGAACCATTATGTTTGCCATACAGCCTGCGTGATAGCTAATGCCCCACTCATTTGCTGAAGACGTGTAGACTAGAACGTCAGTTAAATGCAACCCAACTTTCTCGATGACAGGGTGAAAATTAGCAGTGTATAATTCTCCCTGCTTGCCGTTTTCATTGGTCAATTTCATAGATTTTCACAGACATCCGTCGTTATTTTCGCAGGGCCAGAATATAGATGAAGAATAACTTCGGCAATTTAAGAAGCTAAAAATCAATCAAAAGCGTGTTAATTTAACAATTCGGGAGTTATTGAGAACAATGCTCAAACCCAGAGAACAAATGAACACGTGCCCTGTTTCGGAGATGCTGATTGTTCGTAAATAGACTGAAAGTGGTACGATAGAGAAGGTCACAGTCATAAAACCCTGCGGTCTACTGAATGACTCAATCTTCTCCTTTGTAGTGCAGAGAAGAGCTAAAATGTTTCAAGTGTTTAACTGCTGCTCAGTTGGTGTAATTCGCACCCAAGATAGGACATTGTTTCCGGAGTGACTTGAAACAATAAAACTTATGATCGCAGTCAGACCAAAGCAAAGGAAGGTCTCAGTGTAAATAAACAGAAGATTTCCATATGCCTGGGGAGCCAACACAATTAAGTAGGCGAGTTCGGCAATGAGATACTTGAGAATGAGTACTGCTATTTTCAGACAATCTGAATGGTTCTGTTTCCTACATTGAAATTCACGAAGAGAACAGTAAATTTTTAAGACACGAGGGTAGGTATTGGCTGGTCAGCGATGACACGTAATTGGAGCCATAATGAGGTCAGCTTGAATGACGCGACTAATTATAATGTGGTGGCAGATCTTCACGAAATCGTAGAGGATCGCAGAAGCAGTTGGGACACGCAGGTTAACAAGAAGTATCCTTTCCCTGCCCTTTGGAAGATGAAGATGCGCCAGCAGGCCAACATTAGAAAAGGACAGACTGGATACGAGGATATGGATAACTGAAATGATTTCTTTTGGAATCGTAGCGTTTGGATAATTCTCGATTACCTCCTCGATTCTGTATTCGAGACTGATATTTAGATATGTGCCAAAAACGAATGGGCAGACAAGCATAAATGTATTTTTCATAAAGCTTAATAGGGCACCTTGATCGGTTGTTTTTGGGGGTTGTTGTGTCATTCAGACGTCCATTGTTTGGAATTTGTCAATTGCTTTGAAAGAACTAGGTATTTCCTTTGTTTCCCTAATGTGGCCACGCGCCTAATAACCCCACCTAGCTGAATTTTTTTTACTTTGAATACAGTTTTTCTGCAATCTCCTGCATCCTAAATATCTCTTACCTTTCCCGTGAGTAAGATTACCACTCTGGACTCACGTTCTTCCTCACCACATCCTCATTTACTATTTTCCATGCATTATATCTCAGCCCTTGGGATATAAGCTACTTTTGTAAAAATGTTTATGACCAGACATTCCATTGTCAATCCAGCTATGGCAGTTTGGTACGAAGGTATAGTAGAATCTTGGATATTTTATCTGATTGTTTTTGAATTAAACACAGAAAATCATAGTTTTTAAATGGATGGGTCACTTTAAAAGATTAAAACATATTTTTGCCAGACTACTTTAAAAGCATTTTTTGTAAACTTTATCAATAAGTTAGTTTGCTTTCCCCTATTGATTTTCATTTCTCCAATGCGCGGGAATGCAGATGATAGGGGAAATGTAGAAAGACTGACGTCGTGTTAGTTTAACTTAAGTTACAAAATTAGCGTTCTCAATAGTAACGGCTATTTCAATAAGATTGTATTTCTTATTATCGCGCACTATAAGCCAAAAGATTAAATCGCGATTGTGGGCCGTTCTATGACTGTCATATTTACTGCCTAGTGCAAAAGCTACACACGGTAAATGTTTTCCTTGATTTTCGATACATTGATAAAAAAATTCATTATATTGCTCTTGAAGAGAAGATACATTTTCCAACTTTAAAATAAATGCATTCACTTTAAAATGGGTTAAAATTTGAATATTATTCAAGATGGCGCAAAGTATATTCGCTTTTTTCTTCGTTTATCATAATCCACAAAAACTGCTAGGTTAAATGTGTGCAACATGGCATGTTGACCGTCGGATTGGACAAGGTCGACCGTGTGTCACCAGCAAGCTGTCCCAGAGACGGTGACGTGCGAGTGAATAAGATTGTAGTATGAATGTGTAATGTCGACGTGAATGATTATCCCTGCAAGTTTAAATAATATGCAGATTTTCCAATAATAAAGAGTAATAAGAAGAGTAAAATACCAAGATTGTAGTTTTCAAATGATAGTGTAGCTTCCAAACGTAACAAGAACTACTTGAGGTTTGAATGAAAACTCTTAATATGTAACGCAAAAGGACACTTGCTTATATTAACTGAATCTAGATAAAAGCGGCATTGACCAAAAGAACAAAAGTAACAAGGATGTGTGGTCAGACACTTCATTTTTGTAAATATAAGACTTCTGTTACAGAGACGGAAAGGGCAACTGATCACGCAAGCCAAAGCACTCCAAACCGACTGAGAAAGACGCGAGGAAACCAGGCGACCTATCAATGTGCGCTGTTGCACCGAGCACGCATCAAGGCTTGATGCACGCGTGCGGCCAATACTTTCGAGAGGATTCCACGAGGGGTTTCCAGCGTAAGATGCGACCAATAAATCTGAACCACGTTGCAGCCCAGAAGGTTCCAGAACGCTCTTTGCTATTGTCATGCCATTGGCTGGAACGTTCGAGCTCACCCAGAAATCAATAAATAGACGAGAGTTTATGAGCTAGGGATCCGATGTCTTCTGTCGGCCCAGAATAAAGTGGCTTTCTCAGAAACCGGCTTTGCCTTCTCCTCTATCATTCCTGTTGAAATAGAACAACCTCAGTATTCAATGATTAAAGCACTGATTATTAAATGGAGAAATACTTATGCATTCGGGGGAAAATTTTGATATTTCTGTTCAAGGTACATCCACCTATTGGTGGTGGCATAAACGTCCTACGGGTGTGCTAAGCCGCATTACAGGAGAAAGGTTGGACAATGGTGTGTAACTTCGTGGCCTGCTTATAGTGAATGGTTACCCATGCAAATTTGCAGCCGACTGCATGACCGAGCGAGAGTAGGAATCGAGAACATAAGACTCAACCATCATTGTGTGCTCATGTAGTTCAGGAATCGGCCCGTTTAACTCTTTCGGCCACTGCGTTCGATCTCGCCTCTCTTCTTGTTTACTTAGTCATATACGAGGCCCAGAAGCGTGAGGAGAGTAAGCACGCAATAATTGCAATGCGGGGCTCGCCATCCTTGCAACCAGCCTGAACTGTGGAACATGGAAGATATCCTAGGCAAACGACGGTCGAAATGCCATTCATCTCACGCCAACTGTATGTCGTCCGATGACTCAACTCTTATACGGAGATTTGTGTTTCAATAAACAAAAGCGCACTCTCCTAAATTCAAGTAACGTTCTACTAGACGGTTAAATTGTTGACTGGAAATATCTGGGGTAAATTATGAATACAAACAAAGTGTCAACTGTCAGAAATGCTTCAAAGAAAAGTCGTAGTTAGCTCCCAGATCGCGCGTCATTCGACGGGATCCGACAACACCTTCAAGGTTTGTAAAATCGCAAGAGGTCACGATCCCGTGAGCTTCGTGCTATATATGTCAGGGTCATCTTGCCTAAACTCAAGTAATAATCGCACTGAAATCCCGAATCCATATTTTGTGTACTGCAATTTTGTTAGGGAAAGGGCGTGAGTGAGCAGCGGTTGCGGTGACGAGCCAAATTTCGGTAAATGTTTACACCCAAATAACAATAAAAAGGGGAAAAATCACAGCCATCAACGACTCGCGTGCAGGAAATCTTCGCATCAGCTTTTAGAGCCGTGATGAACCCGAATACTACTGAGTAGTGCAGGTTGATCACTGTTCGATTGTTATGTATTCACAAAAAGGAAATAAATACTTAAAAGGTATCAACGAACCAAAAGGCCGCGTTTGTATAGTAATTTTTTTAGTAGAACAGGCATATTCACGATTAGTGCATATTTATTTTCCTGAGTCTGAAATTGCCCGGTATAAAATTTGGTGTAAAAGGGCGAATTATGAAGTTGGAAAAAAGTGACTAGCCGGAATGGCTGACTGGTGGATTGAGAGTCAGGCTTCAGTGGCTCCTTCTTAATGTGGCCGAGGGGTGGTTCCGGCCGCGCCAGCCACCTGCGCCCTCTCCTATCTCCGTTTGTCTTGACTCTGTCATGACACTGGACTGAGGCTGGGGAGGAGGAGAGAGTGCGGTAAATGCAGCACAAGACTACTATCACTTTAAACTAAGTCACGCGCAAGTCACCGTCCTTGCAGCACCCTTCCGTGGAGCATACGGTGGACATCGTTGACATCGACGTTTGAAATTTCCTCAATTGAAGTTTTATTTGACTAAACGAAAACTGTGGGTGAATAGGCTGTACAAAATAGCAGCTGGTTTATCATTGGCGGTAAGTTTGATTGACCCGTCAGTAAAGACGTTTACATACTTTGCGAACAAAAAGTGAAAAGAACGACATGAAAGGCATCGAACATTGTGGATGTTGCCAGGGGATGGGGAAAGATATCTAAACGTTAAAGTGGATGAGCCAAAGCCAGACAGTCAAAACTGGGTTAAGGAGAAGGGCACGCAAATGCAAGACCTGTGTAAACAAAGAGAATTTTCTCATGGAGAAATCTGATGAGTGGAGGGTGATTGCAAGAAATCAGTTTTGTTAGACCGGTAGGAGCAGACAGAATGTACACAAAACAAATTCCTTTGCATGTTATGACAGATAGATTAGTTACAATTCATAGAGCTGGAGTCATACAACTCCACCAGCTAAAGCGCCGTCTTGGACGCCATGTCAATTCTACCGGAATCATGTGCCCGTCCCTCTCACCCCAGTTAATTGACTTTCCTTGTCTGTCCTGTAACATTAAATAGTTATCTGACCATTTCATTTTCTCCTTTGTTTATTTCATCTGACGACGGGTTGGTGTGACCAACTTCTAAATTTACTAGTACAGCTCTATTTTCCGTTAACCCTTCATTCTTTACACCATTTCCTCTGGGCACTGTTACTCAGCTATTTAATATGTATATGTTTATATTGAATAATTGAGGTTGTGTGCATTTCGGGATGAGTAATGAGGAAAATAAAGGCAATTTGGAAAATCGAAGTATTTTCGTAAATTTTCAAGCTTGAAACACCAACCCATCGTCAGGCTATATTAGAAGAGAGAGTTGGGATTGTCACGCTGGAGGCTGAAGAAGCACAGAGGTTACATCGACAGACTGACGCCATGGGGGGTTGGGGGCCGTGAATCGTGCTACGATAGATGGCGCAGGTAAGGGGAGGGGTGCCAAAGTTTTGATAGTAAGACATGTGGCGGAAGATGCAGAATCAGCGAGGTTTCACTTGGCTGGCCACGAATAAGCAGTTGTTTTAATAAGGTAGACGCAAGTCAGTGGACCTTGCAAGCATACATTCGTAATGCGCAATCAGATTGACGTTGTAGTTGATACTGTAGCTGTCGAAGTGCCAAGCTCCGAGGAATTCGCGTGCCTATTTGATACTAGCCATGGTGACCACTTCAGTTCCCTCCCAATTGAAGTGATGGCCGCAATCAACGGCGTGCGCAAACAGGAGAGGCAAGGGATCGCGTCGGCAGATGGCCAGTTTGTGTTCACTTATTTGGGTCCCGAGCCATCAGCCTGTTTGGCCTACGTAAACGCAAGAGCAATTAGCTCATGGAATGCGGTAAATAACATTGGTTTGCTGCTATTTGGGTATGGGGTCTTTCGCACTTGATAGTGTTGCCCGCAAGAAGGACGCTGGCTTGTACTCGATGCAAATGCCAAATTGATCTTATTGTCAGGGCGATCGTTTCCGAACTGCCCTGCATGTATGGCAATGAATAGAATGTCCTCGGTACTACTTCTCCCTTAGAACTCTGAGATTGTGGTTTCCTGTAACTTCGAAGACGGTTTCTCACGAAGCTCATCGGGTATCCGTTAGCTCGGAATAAATGGTATAAAAGGCAAGTTCTTGTTTAAGTAGATACTTTCTGTTACAGTACCGGAGGGCACGGTGAAAAAAAGATTGAACGCAGCTTCTTTTTGGGCAGCAGGATAATTTCTCCCATAGTTGAGGGTTATTTTGTCATTGAAGTCTTTTCTTTGGACGCTTGTTGCGAGCTTACCATCACTCAATCTTCGCACGGTGCCGTCGAGAAACGGGAGTATGTCACATTTTGCTCCTTCGCGATTGAATTGTATGACGGGGAAGACACCATTAAGTTTTTGATGCAGCCGTTCCACTTCGTAGTTATTTATGACCATAAAGGTATTATCTACGTAGTGAAGCCACATTTTCCGCCTAAGGTTTTGAACCACAGCTTCGTTTTTACTTTGTAAGACTAGCTCGGCAAGTTGCCCCGATATCGGTGAAAATATTGGAGTACCCTTGACCTGTTGGTAATGCTTACCATCGAATTGACAATAATTATTATGGCAGAGTTCAAGCATTCTAAAACGTCCTACGTTGGAAATTATATTGGCGTTTCGTCTAGGCGTTAATGTACGCTCTCATTTGCCAGGTCACGTGGTATTGAGGAAAATAGAACAAACGCATCAAACGATAGAATGCATTCATCAGGACTAACAGTAAGGCCTTGAATTCTTTGAAGAAAGCATGTAAGTTGCTGACTCTGTACTGTGATCCATTACCTAGGTCCTTTAGGTGATTGTTCAACCACTTGGCAGGGCTATAAGTAAGCGATCCAAGGAGTGACACTATGATCCTCAATGATGCGTCCACATTGCTGAGGATCCAACGCAAATAACAGGCCACATCTGTAAAGAAGAAGGTGAATGAGCTCACTAAACTGAAGCTCATAAACACCATGGACTCCAAATTCCTAACTCTCAATGGTCCGCGCATTACAAGTGCCTATGGTTTTCCAAAGATTAACAAAACGGACGCACCATTGAATTGACCCATTATCACATTTTCGAATACGTGTAATTGTTTTCTAAATTGATAATTGTAATAAATATCAGCTTTAGGAAAACAGTTTCATAAGATACATATAAAGTATATGACCTTTTTCCTGGACCTGTATGCCGAATATTGAGACGAACAATTGTGTTCAAATAAATCTAGCACATTTGATATTTATTTGCCTATCCTATTCCTTAACTGACTTTTTTGCATTCAAGATAGGCTAATTAATATTTTATTCATAAAAATGTCTAAAAATATGAACGGAACCCTACCATATACTATAAACGGTTGTGACCGTAGGCCATTAGCTAACCTTGGTTAAATTTGCTATCCGCGCGCTCGCTATGAACAACGAGTTATCAGTACTGTAGACTTCTACCGTACGCAATTTGTTGCACTTAAAATATAATTTTCTTAATGGATTTTTTGTGAAGCAAGGTATGCATTTGCAGGCTTTTTCACATAAACAAAACAATTCATCAATTTTGATGATGTTTACTTGTAAATCTGTAAGATTTCATGAACCACCCAGACAACCGTACGATTTGTTCTACTTACTCGCATATTTGACTTAGTTACACAGCGATACAAATTTAAAAAGCCGGACGAGACTTTTTCGAAAGCTAGCATATTCTCACTAATTGTCTTTCAAATTTCTTAAGGGAAATTTTCGCTTATCTTATAAAATGGCGTTTGGTGCAGGATTGCAGACTATGCTATAGTGAAAAGTTTAACTCATCCGAATCAATTGGACCGTAGGATTTTTTAAATGTTTCTTTTATTTTCTAGGTTTATAAAATAAACGAGTTAAAACTTTGATCTCGTTAGTATTTAACATTTATGTAGCTTCCTGCCATGATAATTCTGCTAGAAATGGTTTTATTATATTTTTCCCCTTAGGTGCATCTTGTTTGCTAAAATGAAATCTACCTAGGTAAGTAATAAGTCTTGGTTATAGCAGCACAAATTGGCTTTACGAATGATTGGTCCGCTTTATTGCACTTTATATTACTATCTACAATTTGTAAGCATACTGACCTCAATATTAAAGTAACAATCCAACCCTATAAACAAGAAGGCATGAAGCAAGTAAAATTTGAATAAGTGAAATTCCTGACTTTATAAGCAGGAACGTCCAAATTACATATTCAACATTTTGCTTAGGTCTTGAAATTAGAAGTTAAACTGAAAGGGAATAGATAAAGTCGTTGTTTGAGGGAATTTTATGTGGCCATTTGCCTTCAGATTGCTGTTTATGCTCACCTCTGGCCACAGATTTCAATATGAGACCAGATTCTTACAAGAATGTCCCACCACCTCAGTTAGCATTTGTTCTACATCATGAGTTTCATGTTAGTATGCTGTGGATATTATATGTTCAGGGAATGCGTAGTCAGATTTTTTATTTTGGAAACAAACAGTCTAAAAAAACTAAGCAAAAAAACCTACAGCCATCTGCCATCGAGAGTTTGACCGTGGATTTTTCCATGTGCCGCAGTGCGTGTAAGACGGAGATATGATAAATTGCGCGAAAATAAATGTATGGTAATGTTATATGTGCACGTCATCCAACGCACTATCTCTCCCCTTCTACCCAAATGGACCTGGATTTATGACAAGATCATAAGGACCGGATGGGCTATTGGGTGCCATTGGCTGACGTTGTATGAAACGGCGCCAAAGCGTGCCACCATACTTCATGTGTGCCATTTTCTATTGGTAGGAATACCGAATATCATCTGTCCCACATCAGTCACAACACGTGTTATGCCAGCGCACCTACCACGTAGCTCCTGATAGGGCACGCACGCATATGACATATTCACGCGGCCAGAATTCATCGATTATAAAGACATTAACATACTTTAAAGAATAGAAAAAGAGTTAACGGACCTATCTACTGCAATGTGCTGACATTTCCAAATAATAATTATTCAGTTACAAATTGCCACCTACGAATGTAATAAAATGTGTAAGAAATAAACCACAGACCTATATGAATTATAAACTTTAAGGTATTGTTTAAATTAATATTATTTTGCATAGAAATACAAAATTTCTTTAAAAGGTTGCATTTATCTAAAATATGCTAAATTGCCGTCACTGTGACCAATAACTTGAAATATAAATTCTAGAGAAAATTTTAAATATGCCGTTTTGCGTATATAGGAAGAACTTTCATTGTGAAACATTTTATTTTGATTTACCTATTTGGTTTTGTTATTTTCCTATAGCAATAACGTGCTGACACTAATTTATAAATTTACTTTTACAATTAGTGTCAGCACGTAATTAAAATGCTGGTGAATACTACAAGGATTTTGGTATTTACAAGCAACTACCTTTACATTAATTTCCGTTCGATCGTTTTCCAACTCTTCAATTATGAATTTTTCTTAAAGAATATACCGAAGAAATGCGAAACGTCCTCGAAAATGCAAAGCCTATTTTGGTAAGAAATTTACACTTATCTGAAAAACCTTTCATCAAAATACTAGGCTGACGAATATATGCGCACTTTACCCTTCCACATGTTCAAGTCAAGGTATATATATATATATATATATATATATATATATATATATATATATAAAGGCAGAGGCAGTTAAAGACAGACTGCTTCCGTTTACATTACAGGTACAACGCGGCAAACAAATTCATTTTAATTCCTTATTGTAAGTGGCTGAGATACAGGTATTTAATTTATCGTATTCTTAAAGCGGCATTTTCTGTTTAATACTGATCTTTTTTAAGTGTTGTTGCAAAGCACTGGTGTCCTTTTAATACTGCGCTCGGTGTTGGTCCTCAGGTTTTTCTGATACTGCTTCTATGAAAGGTATTACGAAGAATAAGGTGACGAAAATTGTCCTTTAATAAGCTGAGACCCTTGTTTCCTTCATTTGCAACTTTTATAGCAGCTGACATCTATGTGCAAGAGGCTGTCATGCAATCTCTCTTTAATGATAGCGTGTTAACCTGGAACGTATGGTACCTCAATTTATTAGGTAATAAAGTTAAAATTGCTCGAGAAATGCAAGTGCGATGAGGTATCATCATGCCACAAATGAGTTTCAACAGAAAACGGATTATCACTTAATGTGTTTTTTTTATTCCAAAACATTATAATATGTAGGGTAGTAAAATAAGTAATAGTCCAGGTTATATTAGAGACATTAACGTCACCTCTGAATGACCTCCTTCCAAATATTTGTCTCAGTCACCTTAAGAAGCATACTTTGTCAAAACGTACTACCTATGTGGTATGCACTTTATATTTCATAGAATGTCTGCCTAACAATTTAGTTTTTAGTGCTTGTTTTGTGGAAACTCACGTATCCCTCAAATTGTTTACTAAACAAATTAAATCTTGCAGATTTCAAACATGTTTACTTATCAGACGTTTTCAAACAGTGAAACCTTTGTTCACAAATCACTGTATCTTTACTGTTTGTAAATTATTGAGCATGGTGCATCTCTGTTGAAACGTTTTATAAGTACTATCCGATTTCTTCTTAATAACGTAGAAAAAGGTTTTTTCACTTAAATTGAAGCAAACTGTGTATTTTGGAAATTCTCTATGCATTGCTTACGGCTGGATGAGGTCAAAATTATTCGGGAAGAGAAAAGGTTTATTGAAATCGCAGGATTCCCCATTTCAATATAAAATTTGAAGGTGTAATGGACTAACCAATGAGCACAGGGCAGAATAGTTATGTGTGTTTTGTATACAATACAGATGGAAAGTTTCAAAGGCCGTCAAAAAAGCAGTGGGACCAAAGTCGTAGTAAATATATTGTTATTCTAACAGGAAGAATTGTTGAATTTGGCCCGATAGTAGCTAATTTAAACGCCAGAATCCCAGAGATATGATGATATCTGCATGCCAATTCCTTAGTACTTTCATTATTGAAAACGTTTTGGCCCACAAATTCCATCCATAATTTGAATTGCTGGGTTCGTAACCTACTAGAACCAATTTTGTTTATATGTGCATACTTTATTGCGGAAGCTTATAGGCCGTTAAGATGCATATTGGACGTAGTTTCTTGCTCTTTTAGCATGTATGAAGTAGGTTTTTAGACAGAGGTGAAGCAAATGAGGATAGAATAGGCTTTTATGAGGCAATTACACCAAGTGTGATCTTCAAGAGTAATTAAATGGCTATAACAAGTAGATCGCGGTGGTAAAAGAGTGATGTGGCGTCATGTGACAAGCTACGAAATTAAAATTGCGGCCCGGAGTAGGCTTTGTCTCCGCACTAGAATTACGAAATATAAGACATCGTTTTACCGCTATTGAGTTCTTTCAGTTTTTCTGGCCACATTTTAAAACATTCGGCACTTCAGTGTTCCCCTGGATGTGCAATTTACTCGCACTTTGCTCGAAGTGATTTCGAAAACCCAGATTTGCTCGTTTATGGGATGTGACTTCATACAATCCTACATAGTAGAACCAGAACATACTGGAATTAGCCGTTACCCAGAGTTTGAACAGGCTTTCCCATACTGCAGATACGGTCCATGAATGTCATCGGTGTGTTTTACGCAGTAACAGCTGATAATTCTCTTTCACCTTCCTACCACTATCCTTTATGCTGCCTTTCTAGACGCTTTCGACCTTCTCGTTGAATACAGACAGCTTCCCCTTCATGTTTGTGCCCATACCATCCATCAACGACTGACCGCGGTGCCCAATTTGAATCAAGCCTCATCCATTTTTCTCTGTCCATTTAGAACTCTCTATGCGCCTCGAAAGATCCGAAGAACTGGACGTACCATCTCCTCTCTTTAGCCTTGCCTTGAATTTTCTACCCCTAAACGAATGTTTTATGTTACGGTTCAACTTCCTGGAGGATGATCACGCAAACCCCTGAAGGTTCGGTCAATGATCCTGCAATTTCCTGCACTGACTCCGCAAAATTATGCGGAATCTCTCCCCGGTTCCGCCCAGGCCATTTGTCTCCCAGTCTTTTATCCCGGATGACCTGGTGAATGATCCTGCGTCTATTCAAAAGGAGGTCGAGATCATCAGCCATTAGGTAGCCCCTATGATGCCCCTTTCCGGATTACCTTAGGAGGGGTGAATACATTCCGCATTCAGTGTAGGTAGTGAGCGTGGACCGCATTAAAGCTGCTAACCCGGACTGGCGGACAAGCCCTGTGGTCACCTTCCCCCTGCTCTCCAACCTTCTACCTCTCCCTTTCGTCTACTGCCTCTTCCACGATGCCCAATGCCATCAACTCCAACTTCTTGAATCAAAATTAAGCTCTCCAACTGCAGAACAATCACGCTTCTCTGTTACTCCTGCTTATATCACCCGCAGTGGACGTCACGTTTAATTTTCTGATGCCCTTATTACTCGTTGTGTTCAGACTATTTGCTTCTTCTTCGGTGTGATTTTTGCGATGCCCTCCGGGCTATGGGGGTACTGTGCCCAGGTGCCAGATTAACTGGTCATTAATATTCTCGCCCTTTTTCTTAGCTGTCTGCTTTGTTTGAACGCTGCGCACACAATGTTGCAGTAAACAGCACGAGTTATTTTTTCACGGATGATTAATGTGTTCACAAATATAATTTTGCATTATATAAAACCTGCAAAGATATTCTTACTTCATTTATTTGGTGTCAAATTATGTCTTTTTTCAAATGAAATGCTGTCGTAACTATACATTTGTTTTATGACACCACTTACGAGTAAACGTGTTTTGCGCTTGCCCGTTTCCATACCCTTGTTCTCCGGTATGATTTCTCTGACGTTAACTTGAAAATACCCAATGAAGGGGAATCGGGTATTTTATACGTACCAGATTCTTTGTATCTATTAGTATGCATCAGAAAATATACTGAAAAATCTCAGAGGAAATTTTCATTTTAACGCAAAACCTTTGGTGAGGGTTTGAGTTTTCTGGTTAGATACGCTGTAAGAGTGTAAGGTAAGGGAGCTAAGCTCACTATCTTGGATATTTCATTATATCGACTACATTATTTTACCGAGTATGTTCACAATGTTTTATCACACAATGTTTTATGCTTATATTTGTGAAATGCTGCGCGATGTGCTTATTTTACACAAACGTCTGCTGTGCATATCTCTACGCCCCACGCTAATGTAGGAACTTGATACCAGAAGTATATGAGCAAATTACAGAAAAACCAGTCAATTCTCAAGCCCAACTAAATCGAAATAGGTGGCTTAAGAAATAACGCAGGATAGCAATTATGAAAAATATAGTATACTTTGATAGAAACCTCTATTTATGAAAGGGCGTAAACAAGTAATACCTTTTGATTTTCCTATTTTGCAAGATTTTTAAAACCATATTTCTAGCAAATACGCATAGTTTAATGACCTTGTATATTAAACCCTTAAACAGTTTCAAGTTGTACCATCCATTTTAACAAATGCCACTAAATATTCGCTTGTCAGATGGCCTGAATCTACGTTTAGTGCGATAATAGCACTAATATTGCTAATGATGTTAAATTTAAATCAATACGCAAATACAAGCCTCTGGTATTTGTATGAAATTACAGCAGATTCCATGCAAATGGATAAGTTCAATTTTAATATTAAGATGGTTTAATGCCCTTTGTAATATTTCGATTTATTCATTTATAAAAGGGAAAGATTGGTCAAGTGATGAGTACAAAAGGAAAGTTTACTTAGCAGATTTGCAATTTTAATAAACTTACTGCATACTCTTTAGTCATTTCAGTCGCATCAGGATGAGGGCTAATAAACAAGCTTCTACGTAGTCGCTAGCAGAAACGACGCCCTGCCAAAATGACAATAAACACGTTTGACTTTTCCTTTTGGTATTCAATGCCCTCATAAATTCAAGTATATTTCATATAAAATACGCTTCAAAAAACTCTTCTATGAGTAAAGGAGAAGTCTGGTCCAGCACACAGACCGATTATTGTTTTTTTCAGAGATTCAGAAATTGTGCAAGTGTTAATTGTCAGAGGTAACAACAGCAACAAGATGGGTACAAACCAAACAAGGATCACTGACGCAAGGCTGAAGCTGACTGCACAGGAGCCAAATCAAACACCTAATCAGGCAACAACGCGCTCCGTCGCTTCTGAAACGTCCTTAATGCATGGCAGAACGTGTCATATCCTTTGTGGTATTTCTGTGTTAGAAGTCCGTGGTCACATGTGCAGGCATTGATTTATAAATGCTTTCAGATAGGTATTCTGCCGTTTCGATGGAGCCTTGCACGACTTCGAAAACTCCGAACAATACAGAAATTGTTCCTACGCTTAAATATGTTTCGCCTTTAATTTTGCCACTACCTGATATTCGAACACTTCTCTGTAATTTTGGGCAGATAATAACTTATACTTGTAGGCCATATAATCAAGAGGTCGCGAGTTCAGGCCTTTAGTGACTTAACACCTGGGGTTTGCGTGCTGCTGACTAATAATCACTTAAAAGCCAGAAAATAACATTAAAATTTCTTTTTTGTTCGTTAGTAATATCATTCTGCCTAAAATCCTAGCCTCTCCGCAGCTGCTGGTTTTGATGTGGCCACAATGCTCTCCTCACCTCTGATATTTCCAGGTCCGCAATAAGGCTGTCGACGCTTCTAGAACTTTCTCTTGAAGCGGATTGCAGAGAAAGTAGACAATCTGAACGGAATTTTGTAAACACATGCAGCTTTTCAGTGAGAATGACTAACAAGTTTTGAATACCCTTTTTCCTGGCCGATCGTTCTATCTTTTTCTTTCGCGTTTTTATTCATGAAAACCGTCGTTTAAGCGTACGCTTCGTGTGAATTCTAAGTATCAGGACGAGTCATATTAAGTGACATGCAAGAAAGCGGCTATTTTTCTTGTGCATTATTGAGACATAATACCAAAATATATAACCTGGGGACGGGAGTATGAAAGAGCAGACAAAGGAAGTACGTGAGTGGTTTTGTAAGTGCGCAATCGAGCATACGCAGCTTCACTACAATCATGTTAAATTATATGCAGACAATTAAGTAGTTAGTAAGTAGTAGTGTAAGTAGAAACGTTTAGTAAAAAATTGCATGTGTTTGATCATCGCTGGAGGAATAATTTTACTGGTATATCGTACCACTTCCATTCTCCAACCAATTATAAAAGAGATCATCTGAGCTTGGTAAGAAATAAACCGTCGAAATCAGTATTTAGTGGCTTAAGCCGCTACTTGTCGTCACATTTCATCAGACGGGTGACTACCTGTATTTTCGGCACTTCAGTGTTTCGTTGATTTTGTGCTGTTTTATTCTAAGTTGTAATAAGGCCCACACTAGGGATTTAAAAAAAGGTCTAAGTTAGATCTCTGTTGTCGCATTTGCCTTCCACAAGACCAAATAAGTTGAGGGGAGTCAGTAAGGTTAACCTAAGGCTAGCGAACTCCCAAAAGCAAGCTTATTCTCTTCAGTACCTACGAAAGCTACCAGTCACCAAGTTCACTGGTGGCAATTATTTGCAATATTGCAAACAAGATACGCGTGCGATCACTGGGACAATAAGTGTATCTTCCCAAACTTTCAGCTTCATACGAGAAGTCATCGTCAGAGACTGTGGACATGCACAAACGATTAAGTGGTTTTTGTAGTTTACAAAGAGGAAGATATTGGGGGCTGGGTGTGGTGTTCACGTTAAGGCCGAGTCCACGCCGTGTCACGGCGTCACGATGGCATGCGTTCTTGGCTGACAAATGGACCATTCCACTTGTCCGCGTGAACGAAGCACGTGATGAAAGAGGAGGATGTCAACGTGTCTGCTGATGGAGTTGGTTTCAGACACCCAGGCCTCCAGCAGTTCCCACAGTAATGTTTCTGGCTCGTGCCATTACTCGGGTGCGCGTGTAGTTAACTTCTTGGCCTTCCTCCAGGGTGCGGGTAGCGATCTCAGACAGCGATCTCAGACAGCCACACTTCCCGTTTTTTGCTCCCTTATTCGGGAGCTAAGTCGTCACCTGGCCTGCCATTAAGCAGTTCTTGGAAATCTGCTAGTTTGCTCCTTTCGATTATAATAAAAGTGTCATCCGCATATTGGCACCAAAATGCAGGCTCTTGGTGATTAAAGGCGAATTTTGCCAGCTCTTGTTATGCCAGTTCTGCAAGTAGACTGAATATTGGGGAACCCATCGGCGTTTATTTGATCTGCTCCTATGTTCGACCACTGAAGGTAAAAAATGTTAGTTGGCAGATGGCAAACAGTTGCATCAGATGGTCAATGTTTCGAGGACCCCTAGTTCCGTCGTTCTTCTCGCCGAGCCATTTGCGTAGTGTTTCACGTGCATATGAACAACGAACCTACGTTGATGAATACCATTTTTTAGTCAGGCCGAAGAGTTCTCCGCGCATGGCGAACAGAAATTTGGAGGTCCTCGAGCCCTCTCGGAAAAATTTAAGTTTTCATGTCATCTATTTGGATAGAATGTAATTAGGGCTGCCTTTTAAGGCAACGATTGGCCGAAGGGGAACGTTGGGTTTGGGGATTTTGGGTAATCCATAGGACTGCGCCTGTGCATTGTCCGTTGTTTTTAACTGCCACCATTCGTCCGGCGATATCACATTGGTGCGCTTAGAGTCGATTTGAAAGTCCAGTTAACTGAACGATCATCAATTTACTCTGCGAGGCAGCCGTAAATCTGAAGGACTGCTGGTCGTCGAGGGTAACCTCAGCCTTCTTGTTGTACTCGGCGCCCTTCCTCATGACAGTTGCTCATCCTTTGTCGGCTGGTAGTACTATTTTATCTTTGTCGTTTTTTAATTTCTTCATTGTCTCTTCCCCCGTGGCAGAGCAGTCACGGTTAGGCCTATTCCTCAACAAGAGGAATATGATTAGGTTCTTTTTTATTGTTCACCTGATGTGAAATCTCTCATAAGCTTTTTTATCAATAAATGCGTGACGATGGTCATGTTTCGCAGCTTTTTCTTTGGCAGCCAATCTACATTTAGTACTCTTATATTATTCACATTTATCTGATAATATTTTTGTTTATGTATGTTTATTCGACATCTGTTGACTATACGGAAAAAGGACAGTTACAAAATGAAGCTGATTTACACGAGAAAATGAAAGTTTCATTTCAAAACTGAATGTTGCCTTTTTTAAGATTGGAAATGCTCTGGATTGACGCCGGGTATATACTAAAACTTTACACAAATTGCAAAGTTTCTGCCCATTTCGTTTCTTATTTACGCATTAGCGGACCAAGTTGCAGGCCAGAAAGTTCCAGAATGCTCTCCGCTATTGTCACGTCATTGGCCGTTCGAGAACACCCAGGACTTAATAAATAGACGATAATTTATGAGCTAGAGATCCGATGCCTTCTGTCAGCCCAGAATAAAGTGGTTTTCCCAGAAACCGGCTTTGCCTTCTCCTCTATCACTGCCGTTGATAGAGAACAACCTCAGTATTCAATGATGGAAGCGCTGATTATAAAATGGATAAAAACTTATGAATTCGTGGAAAAATGTTGATATTTCTGTTCAAGGTACATCCACCTATTGGTGCGTATCAATGACTTAAGCTAGTGACATAAACGCCCTACAGATGTGCTGAGTCCCAATATAGGAGAAAGTTTGGACAAAGGTTTGTAACTTAGAGGTGTGCTTAGAGTGAATGGGTACCCGTGCAAATTTGCAGCCGACTGTATGACCGAGTGAGAGTAGGAATCGAGAACATAAGACTCAACCGTCATTGTGTGCTCATGTAGTTCAGGAACCGGCCTGTTTAACTCTTTCGGCCACAGCGTTCGATTTTGCCTCTCATATTTTTAACTCATTCATACACCAGGCCCAGAAGGGTATCAAAGTGAGCACGCAATTAATGCAACGTGGGGTTCGACGTCCTTGCACCCAACGTGGACTGCGGAACATGGAAGATACCATAGGCAAACTCCTGTCGAAATGCCGTTCATCTCACGCCTACTGTATGTCTTCCGATGATTCAAATCTTATCCGGAGGTTTTGTGTTTCAATAAACATAAGCGCACTCTCCTAAATTCAAGTTATGTTCTACTAGAAGGTTAAAACGTTGACTGGAAATATCTGGGGTGGATTTTGAATACAAACAAAGTGTCAACTGTCAGAAATGCTTCAAAGAAAATTAGTTGTTATTTCTCAGATCGCGCGTCATTCGACGGGATCCGACCACACCTTCGAGGTTTGATAATTCGCACTTCTTGCAGATGGTCAAGATCGCGTGTTGCGGGCTATATATATATATATATCAGGGTTATCTTGCCTAAACTCAAGTAATAAGCGCACTGAACTCCCGCCTCCATATTTTGTACTGCAATTTTGCCAGGGAGGGCGTGAGTACCAGCAGTTGTGTTGACGAGCCACATTTCCGTAAATTTTTACACCCCAATAACCGACAAAGGGGATAAAATCACAGCCATCAACGACTCGCGTACGGGTTAACTGACAATCTTCGCATCAGATGTCAAAACAGCGATTTAACCCGAATACTACTGATTAGTGCAGGTGGATCACTGTTCGATTAGTATGTATTCACAAATAGGAAATAATTACTTATAAGGTATCAATGCACCAAAAGACCGCGTTGCTATAAGAATTTTTTTATTGAAACATTCATTCTGGATACTACGTGGATTATGGAGTAAAGAAGGGATTATGATTAACATGCTCACACCGATCGCATATTCGAAAATGATAAAATCACCTCGTACATTTCGATCTACTTGACCACTGAAAGGAGAATCTGATAAATGTTCCCTGATGTGGACAATCGAATTCCCAAATCATTATCGTTTTCGCCATTTTGAGCCTTCGGTACATCATAAAGTCTAATGATCTCCACCACTCATATGTTCATAGGTCATTGGATGTCCACCAAATGACTGGATACCTCCGCGATTGACATGGCCTGTCCGACGCATGTGAAGATATTCGCAATCGCTAGCTACGTAACTAGAGGATTTTCTTGCTGTATGATTGACAGTTAAAAAAATCCGAATATTAGCTCCTGCTGCCAAATGAAAATTCCCAGGTGTCCGGGATCATCTAACTGATAATCATCACTAGTTGAATTATGCGCATTCCTTACAACTTCAAAAGTGATAAATGTAGAGTTTGGAATAAACTGGCTACGGAGAGATACACGAATTGGCCACTTTATGTAGTCATTGCATGTAGGATTTAGTTTTCAATTTATCCACGCATATTCACGATCAGTGCGTATTTTAATTCTAGAGTCTGAAAGTGCCCGGTAGATAGTTTGCTGGAAAAGGGCGAATTACTAAGTTGGCAAAAAGTAAATAGCCATAAATGCCAGGGATAACCTGACGATGATATTGATCACAGCGCGAGTACTGAGCATTTCACCCTGAAAGTCGAAACGACATTAACTGTTGTGCTAGAGGGCCTATACTGAAGCATTATTTGACTGAACGAAAACTGTGGGTGGAAAAGCTGAACAAAAATGGCAGCTTGTTCACCGTTGGAGGTTCGTCGGATTGACCCATCAGTAAAGATGTTTACAAACTTTGCCAGAAAAAAAAAGCGAACGGAGAGACATGAAAGTCATCAAAAATATT
This sequence comes from Schistocephalus solidus, assembly GCA_017591395.1. NCBI lineage: Eukaryota > Metazoa > Platyhelminthes > Cestoda > Diphyllobothriidea > Diphyllobothriidae > Schistocephalus > Schistocephalus solidus. The sequence continues at coordinate 223,370 of WEDG01007552.1, read as the reverse complement.
GGATGTTGCCCAAGGCTGGGATAAGAACTCTAAACGTACAAGTCGATGAGACAAAGCCAGACAGTTAAGACAGGGTTAAGGGGAGGGGCACGCAAATGCACGACCTGTGTAGACAAAGAGAATTTTCTCATGGAGGAATCTGATGAGTGGAGGGTAATTGCAAGAAATCGGTTTTGCTGGACCGGTAGGACCACTCCGTGGGATTCGAGGCAGGTGTGGTGGTACCCGATTATTCTCTGGAGTCCATATACCAGAAACCGCATAGAGAACGCTGGGGGACACACTGAGGAGCCGAACCCCTCGTTGCTGTGTCACACAGCAGCAGAAACATCGGCGAAACACGTGTCTGGGCTTTTAGCTAGTATCTATGTCGGAAGTACGGTATAACGTCTTTGCCATTTAAGATTCATACTACTTGTAGTACTACTTGTTTGTAGAATGGGCATTACGTGGTTTTTCCACAGTGGTTGATTGTCTTCGACCCAAATGTTCATTGAAATTTCGGTTCTGACCCTAAAAAGTCATGTCCGAAGCACCTGACTCCATGTCCTGCACTTAATAATTTCAGAAATTATTTACCCGATATATATATATATATGGGTGTTCCCAGTTTACAAGTGAACAGAAGTCAACAAAAAGGTAGTTTCTTTGTCATTACTCTCATGAGCAGATTTAGCCTGTCAATAAAAAACCCAGCCGTTGGGTAGCTACGTGGTGAGCTCTAGCGCAGCATTTCCCAGAAGTGGCCGAGGTGCCGAAATAAATTTTCCAAGCAAATATTTGATAAACAAAGCTACCCAAACAAAGCAAGTAGCAAATATTATATGAAGTAGTGATTAGAGTGGCTAAAGCCTTTCTTAGGCTGGTGACTGCTTTTCACGAAACCCGCATCGATAAAAACATGTATGTTACCGAAATTCGAATGCAATGAACTTTGCAGATGGACAGGAGTCATCTCTCAATAATAACGCAAAACGATGCAGACCTTACGTCTTTTTTCTCACTCACATCGGCTCGTATTACTCCGTTTTTTTATTTGCAGCAAGCGACATCCGCACACCCAGCGATTTCTTCTTATTTTCTCAACCACCCACCAAAGAACAAAAGCAATGTGAATTTGATAAATGCTCTCGAATATAATCGATGTCGTAAATTTTCACAAGCGAGTAACTGTTTAACTCCTCTGTACTGAATCCCACATAAAATACTGTCAACCTATCGTAACATGTGTTCTGTGGTTGTCTTCTGCTGTACTGTCTCTGCTGATCAACCATCTATCAGTTCGTTTTTAACTTACGCCTGTCAAACTTTGGACTTCCTCTCTTCCAGTTACACTGTCACCTGCGGAAAATTTATTTAGAAGTAGCTCCTAGACTTGATGCATATACGGCCAGAACTCACAACCGCATATGCCTTCCGTTATGGTGATAGCCCAGAGCCTATAAGCCTTAGGTGGGTAAATTTACTAGAAGAACGCTTTAAGTTTACAGGACGAACGTATTAGATGAGAACCGTAACTGCGTTAAATTGATAAGATATGGAGTACAAACATAACCGCTTTTCAAACGTTCAACGTCCGAAACCTGATAATTTATCTGGACCGAAATGCCTCAATGTACCCGAATTAGCATGAAGATCCCCGTTCTCAGCCGACTGGCGTTAATTCTAAGCTACAGAAATTGTGAGAGTTCTCAATCTTTCTGCCCCTAATTCTTATCAATCTCAATTATTATGTAAACGGCAGTTGTAGCAAGTCGCTGTGGACGCACAATCGTAGAAAGTCCTTCTAGATTGCGTACTGTTGCATCCAGCAAAGGCCAGTGGCAAGATTTATTCGAAATTTTTATTGTTTAAATTCTCCACACCTACCAAAAAGAGTATATTTTCGCAGCTGCTGCTGCTTGGCAAACCGTACTGTAGGTGCATTATACCCTTACAAATGTTCTTATGCATTATTACACACACTCTGCGAGCGCGAATCGAGTTTACGCAAGGATAACAGCAGCCGTCATCGTAAAAATTACTTCTCTTCGGTGAAGAACGGTCTCTCATCGTTAAATGACCTCACTCGTCCCGCTCTGCCTTGAGCTTAATCTCCAGCCCCACCAGCAGGCGCACGGCGGCTATTACTAGGGGCAGATTAACGATTCTGACAGCGAAACGGGAGATTGGAATGGCCAGTTTTGTCTTATTAGCCGTCATCAGCCAGTCATATCTGATGGTGGTGCCCCATGGTGGTGCCCCATGGTGGTGCCATGGTGGTGCCATGGTGGTGCCATGGTGTTGCCATGGTGTTGCCATGGTGTTGCCACGGTGTTGCCATGGTGGTGCCATGGGTGGTGCCATGATGGTGCCATGGTGGTGGTGCCATGGTGGTGGTGTCATATCTGATGGTGGTGCCCCATCGTGGTGCCCCATGGTGGTGCCCCATATCTGATGGTGGTGCCCCATATCTGATGGTGGTGCCCCACCCGAGGCTCGATCCCACGGCCTGTTGCTCAGAAGTCCAGCGCTATAGCCATTAACCCACGGGATTGTTATCTTGCCGGTTTATATCATGAATATTAACTGCTTTCATTTATGAAGGCTTAATGATCATTAGCGAAACTTACGCGTCTCACTCTGTCTTGGGGCTCATTACAGCAATGCGAGAACAACTTCCTGCCTGGCTCAATCAAGGCAAAACATTTCCTCTTTGGCGCCGTGGTGGCGCAATGGTTAAAAAGTGCTCACCGAAGGGACATCAACCAAGCATTTCGACTCATCCAGGAAGTGTCGGTGAGACACTAGAAGCTCCTGCAGCAGTGGCTACTTGCAATGGCAGATTTTGTGGCCATAGGATTAACCAACGAAGCGTTGTGTTTGCAGAAGGCATTTATAAACGCTTTCAATCTCCTGTGAGTCAAGATGATCTCAGTATGTTTATTAAGGCATCCAGGAACTTCGCGCCACAGCGATAAAACAGAGCCATAGCTCACTGTTGGACCCCTAGTTGCCTTTCTACTAAAAGTCACAGCGTGGACACAATCTTGCAGTTTCCCTTGCATGCAGTTTGGGTAATAGCATATTTCATGTATGGACACACAGACGTCAAGTACGTTAAAATTCGTGCAAATGAAAATGGATATTTGGAATGCTGTGGAAAATAACGTTTTTTACATTACTACTTAGTTAGGACAGGTAGTTAAACACTGAACATTTCCCCTTATTCATTTCATACTACATGTAGTACTACTTGTTGGTAGAATGGGCATTGTGTGGTTATTCCACAGTGACTGATTATCTGCGACCCAGATGTTCATTTAAATTTCGGGTCTGACCCTAAAACGTCATTTCCGGATCACCTGGCTCCATGTCCTGCACTTAATAATTTCAGAAAGTATTCCCTCGACTATTCTCTGGAGTCCATATACCAGCAACCGCATAGAGCAATCTGTAGGGCCCATTGAGGAGCCGAACCCTCGTTGCTGTGTCCTGCAGCAGCAAAAACATCGGCCAAACATGCTTCTGAGCTTTTAGTTAGTGCCTATGTCGAGAGCACGGTATACGAGCTTTGCCATATACATCGGTATTCCCTTGGATTCTTCAGCCAAACGTGAAGTACATCCTGAGACAGAACGTCAGGAGCTGAAGAACTTGGGCATGTCTGATGTGATTCTCCGTTTCATTGTATTTGCTTCATGGGAGTAGTTCAACGATCTGGATAGCCATGGAAAAATCCGTTTTGTAGTACCATAGGTTCGCCGCGGGGAAAGCGCTCGTGGTCACTGTCTTCAGTCGTGGTCTTACTAGTTCGTTTACTGCATCCTCTAGGACGGGTGGTCTTATGAACAAAATATTATTGTCTTCTGTTAAGATGATAGGCTTTGCGGTGTGATCCTCAATATTTCGGAGAATGAATTTTTCTGAGTATCCGTTTTCATTAAGCGCGTTCTGCAGCTGCTGGAGCTCTGCTTCAAAGTTACAAAAGAGCAGATGCGTCGCACTCTAGCTGCCAGTCCCTGGACTAAATTTCGTTTTATATTCAGGGGAACAAAACTATGAAAATTAATGAATTGTTCTATCCAGGTTTTCTTTCGTAATACCCTAGGCTGCATTGATTCGTCCTCTTGCCTGTGTAGAAGGACATCGAGGAACCTGATTTCATTTTCCACCTCAAACTCTGCAGAACCCTTGAGCGAGTGATGCACACTGTTAAACTTCTAGACCAGGCTATCAGTGTCAATGTTATGATCTGTCAGGTAGAAGATTTCATCCACGTATCGAGCGTAAAATTCGACTATATTGATGTGTCCTTTAGACTTTTTTCTCGATCTTGCAAGAAATGGTCTAAGCGTTGAACCCATCGTAAAACTATCTGAATCTATGGCTGACCGTTGAAGAGGAACGGTGCGATTTCTGTGCATTGCGTCACTATTTCTCTAAGGATTTTCACGGACACAACTATCAGGTACGTCTTGTCCCGAATGACGTCACAAAGGTACTTTATTTTTTCTACCAGGGGAACTTTGGTAAACTGTGACGAAACATCTCAGCGAGAGCATCCTTCTGAAGAATATGAATCCGTCTGTCCTTATATGTCAGTCGAATGCTTCCCCTAGCTTAAATGCGCCAGGACAAAGTAGGAAGAGAGGAACTCGTCAATGAAACGTAAATTATTGACAAATTCTACAAAATTTGCGTGTTGATTTTTACGGGTGTTTTTTTAATTAACTAAAACAAAAGGCTTTGTTTTTTCAATGCCCCCCTCGTAGTAGAATGGAGTTCAAAATGTTATGTGAGGAAAACATATAAGTGTGCAGTTTGGTAACGATCAGGGAAACGGACACGACGACCAGTGCGCGTAAGAGGTGAAGTTTTGGGGTGGGGGAAGGCGCAGGGTTATAAAGTGTGAGCCCAGGCTGGGGAATCGGAAATGGCACAGTATCGGGCGGAGAAGGCTGTGCTGTTGGGGCGGTTTAAAAAGGCTCGGTATAAGTCACCTTCAGACGGTCGACTGATACTACCTCAGTGTGGTCGCTACGGGCGGTTTTAAATACTTGTCTGTGTGTGATAGAACTCGAAATGTTCCGTCAAAAGGCTGTCGCAGTGGCTTAAGAACACCATCTACGTGGACAAACGCAAAAGAACACGTTAGTAAGTTAGGGTTTATGTATAAGGTAAAAGGGCAGTTGTATCCGCAAGGGCCTTTTTGCCACGTTGAAAAGCTTGCACGGCTGTGTCAGGAAAAGAAAACTCGCTGTTTCTTCCGCGTAAAAGATTAGTGAGAGGTTACATCAATTGAGCACAGTGAGGGATGAAGCGGAGACAAAAGTTGAAAAGGCCTATAAAACGGCGCAGTTGTCGGAAAGAAGTTGGAGTAGGGAACTCGCGAATAGCTGAAACTTTTACATCTATTGGATGATAACCGAAAGCATCTACACGGTTTCCTAGGAACAGGGGCGAGGGAACACCAAACGCGCATTTAGAGACATTAATGAAAACAACAAATAAGTTCAATCGTTTCGATAGGAGACGAAGGTGTTGTAGGTGTTCGTGCTCACTGGAACTTGCGAAGAGAGCATCATCGACCTAAACAAAAACGAAGGGTTAGTCGCAGAGGACTTCATTGATGAAAATTTCAGACGTTTGAGTGGAGCTTCGAAGTCCAAAAGACATCCTGACTAACTCGAAAATACCAAATTTGGTCGCAATCGCCATTTTCGGGATGTCTTCAGGAGCGATGGGGATTTGGTGGAAGGCTTTGACTAGGTCAATGCAAGAAAAGATTGTTGCACTGGCTAGGCTAGATCAAAAATCTTGAAGATGGGGAAGTGGATATCTGTCAGGAACAGTTCAGTTGTTCAATCTTCGGCAATCACCGCATGGGCACCAGTCAGTTAGAGACTTCTTGCACACCATGTGTAGGGGAACAACCCATGGGTTCGTGGATGGCCGCACTATGCCTAGCTCCATTATATGATTGAACTCGGCCTTTGCGGCAGCTCATTTAGCTGTGGCTAAACGAAGAGGACGTCTAAAAATGGGTGGTCTGGTAGTTGAACTATGACGCAGGATGAAATGCTTAATATGCTTATCAAACTGTGATGGTCGGGTGGTTGATGGAAATTCCAAAAGCAAACGATGATATGGAGTGGACGAATGGACTGTTGAAATGCATGCCCTAGGGGATGAAAAGGCACAAGTTAAACATTTAGAGCATAAAGATGTCATCCGGTCGATTAATGTATGAGACATCCTATCAACCAGGGGACCGAAAGAACGATATGAAATCAGCTTCAGGAATGGCAGTATGAACGTCGGCAATATTAGATATCCAGTGAAATGAACGTCGTAAACCAAGATCTAAAGTTAGAGATCATTGACGAACGTTTTACTGGAGGTATTATTAGCTGCCTGGAGATAAAATGAAGAGTTAGGTGACTTACTTTCGTTCGAAGTGGCTGGAATTAGACTGATGTCAGCACCAGTGTCCACAAGTAAGTTGTGGGAGGAAGTCTTGTCGAAAATTAGGAGAAAGCGACTTGGGGAAGATGGACTGACCAAGTTCGTTACCGCTACTGGTTGGCAGGTAAGTTTTCCGACGAGGATTTCTTGGAATAACACGGAGACTGGCAGTGATGGGCATTGGATCCATAGGTGTGATGGGACCAGCAGAAACGGTCGTTTTTGGATGGGCCCGAAATGGGAGTGGGAAAACTCGGCCGGCGAGTATTGGAAGGGTTTTGACGGTTATTTATACGACTAGCACGAAACTGGGAAACTTCAAGTGTGAGGGCATCCTAGGTGTTTTACAATGTTTTCCATGCTAGGCTAGAAGTTTTAACAGTAAGAGGGGACTGGTAGTACTCGATTGTGTGTTCAGCTGTCTCAGCAAGCACTTGAACATAGGAGGAAGGGTTATTGGGCGCAAGAATAGCTTGCACAGATTTGGGCAACCGCTGGAAATAAAGCTGCTTGAACATAGTGCCATCAAACTTTTTGTCCGTCCGCTAGCTGCTCCAGGCGCCTAAGAGGCTGCGTAGGCTTCCCATCACCAAGGTTCTTCTCAGAAATCAAAGACTGGAGACGTTTCTGGGTTGATAAAGAGATGAGGAATATGAGTGCTTCCTTCAGAACAGTATGTGTGGCCTCTGTGGGTAGACTATCGATAATATCTCGCAGGTCAGTAGCAATGTCCATTGGCAATGCCGCCATAACATAATGGAATTTCGTATCCCCTGTTGGAATTTGCCGCAGGGCAAAACGTGATTCGAATGTGCACAGCCACAACGCAATATCACTGACCCACAGAAAAATCGAAATTGTGAGCTCCGGTTATCGTTTGGCCGGTATATTCGGTGTTCATAATTAGGGGAGGTAGTTACCTTCGACGTCGGAGGTCAGATAATTTGACTAGATGACTGGCGTGTTGGCAGGGCAGGTTAAAGGCAGTAATGGTATTGGTTGAAAAGTTTAGGCAAATAGAAGCTCCGTTCAATTAATACGCCGAATGGAAAAACAGGATGGAATAGATGGAGTGGAAATTGTTCGGCAGGTGCTATGAACCAAAGAGTTCACCATTGTAGAAGACGAATTTCTCTGTCATTATTTGTAAGCTTATATGCGCCAGCAAGAAGTAAGAAGAAAATAAATCATTAATAAAACGGAAATTATTGTCAAATTCTACAAAAAATGCGTGTTGATTTTTACATGAGTCTTTTAACCTATGAAAATTAAATGCTTTGTTTGGTAACTACACTCCGTCTATCACCGTTCCTATTCTTAATAGCGTCAACAAACTCAAAGATGCCTATCAAACTTCGAAAGTAAAGGTTAATTTTGAGTTGCTTAAGTTTATTTATCAGCCGTTTGGCAATTTTGCGATAGCATGAGTTTCTCATATCCAAGATTGGGTGTTGAGGTAGCCCTGCTTGCGGATTTTTGGCAGGCCGTAAGTTCTGGGTATCGTCGTGCCCACAGGGTTCATTTTTTCAAACACTACTTCAGGCCTTCTTTGTTTAAGTTTTTGAGAATTGTCATCAACTGACCCTCAGTGGCTCTACCCAATCCTTATCTTTCACGGATTTCGAGGACTTTGTGCCATCCGACAAGATTTCTTCTGATTTCGTCTAGTAATCCATCCTATCCATCAGTACTACTCCTGAAACCCTTATCCAGCCTGGTTAGTATAACCCTTTCGTTTTTGCTAAGTGCACGGAGACTTTCTCGATGGCCCCCAATAAAGGACGTTTGCTGTTTAGAGCTCTCCCTAAATACTGTTGGCAGCAGTTAACCAGAGTCGACTTAAGAAATTCAAGTTCTTTGGACTCGGTAGGTTTCAAATTGGCAGTTTGACTAAAGACACTCGAATTGGAAGTCTAACTAATTGCTTTGGAATTCGCCATGCAATGCACAAGTTAGGGCCTAGAGATGGTTCATCTAAGAGTTTTTTCAAGACATACTGGAGAATAAATCTCCACGTACCGCTCCGTAGTGTTCGGTCTGCGCCTTCCCTTGCTGCACACTTTGTAGGACTGTAGTCCACCTGGCCTCGATTCCCTTACTTCTGAGTGTTCGCACATAGCCTTCAAACACCAGTCTCTCAAACTTTTCAAGTCGGTCGACGACGGCTGCTCTTTGACATGGGCTCCGCTGAAGTCTGAGTGTGGTTGAGGAAACGGCGATATGGTTTCTTTGTAATGTTTTCTGGTAATGTCTCGGATATTCAACCTGATCCATACATCACGATAAGTATTTGGGGGTCGCATTTCGGTGTAAGTCTTGTGTCAAACCTTAGGAATCAATTGCGTTCCTCTAACACTGACGGATCTTTGAACTGTTTAATTTCTGCAAATATAACCATGTTAATCATGAAAACTCAAGTTGGCAAACACGTGTTTCTGGTTATTCTGTACAATTATGTTATGAAAATATGAGGAGTTGACAGAGTTTATAAGCTTCTATTTGTTAATATAAATCATTCGCACTCTGCCTGCATGGCGAGGTCAGCGTGTTGAGGTCAGTGGGGCTAAGGTACGGTAAGGTATGAGCGATTTTCTGAGTTCGGTTACGTGGGGTGAGCATCACTATCAAGTGCGTGTAGTGAATAACCATTATCAGGGGTGGGGACGGCGTTTGAACACTACCCGAAGTCGTCGTTGGCCACGGAACAGAGGGTGCCTGTAGTAGCGTCTTCTGAAAGCACAGCGCTGGTTTCACTAGCCGTATAGCCGCAGTCTCGGCTCATGCTAGCAGCCGTTGGCATAGGCCATTACAGAAGTTGGCTGTTGTGCGGTTAACAACCTGAAAGGCTTTTTTTGAATCAACTCGGCGAGTAGTATCGACTAGATGGGCGAGCATAGAAAGGCAAAACGTGAAGGTTTATTTGGAGATACAGACACCGGACAGGAAGCAGCGCAGCGATCAATTCCACCTTAGTTATATAGAAGGAATATTAGAAACAGATTAAATTGTTTGAAAAATTAATAACACTTAACAATTAACCATTTCTAACAAATGATTCTACGGTTGATCGATGTCTGCGCCAATACGCGTCAAATGCATTTTATCATCCATTCGGGATTTGCTGTGCTCGTTTGAATCTGTCCTTGAGAATTTTGTGTATGGCATCTTAATCGATGTCTATTTATGCATTACTTTTTCTGCTTGCGCAATGGCCAACAATCAGAGTGTTCTCTCACGTAAATTGGTGTCTTGTGTCCTGTGTGTGCGTGGCATGCATGATCTCGTCTTCTGACCGCCTACTGAGTTTCTTACACATGGGTTGCAATGAATTTCCCAGGTCGGCCAAACCTGGCAGGTAGGATATTTTAGAGAGTGCCTCTTCTATCGAGATAGCTGACCCTGTCCTCAAGGTGTACAAGCTGTGTGTGCAAGGTAGGTGTGGGTTGCTGCGCAACTAGTAGCTGACGTTATTTAAGCTGCCTTTCGATAAGCTCTGACAATTTTTTCACGCATTTGAGAGTTCACCGTTGAAGTGGCTTGCATTCCGTATGCGCAACAGTGAACTATACCATCGTCTTTACGTCACGGATCGACAATGTTAATGAAATCACACCCTTTAACGACTCAGTTACGGACCAAAAATCAGTCATCGCATGAACCACAACCCGGAACGATAAACAAGAGTTTTGATAACTTTCTCGGCATATGGCAGCCTGATAACCTGCGTCCTATAAATACTGCGCACCTTGTGAACCTATTACCCTTTTCGGCGACCGCATCCGGTGATGGGTTCGAGTGAGAATCCGAAACGTCAGGCCAATAAACTCCTTGTTCCACTGATCTCCTCTTCTTCTGCTTCCACTCGGCGATCAGTCTTTACAAATAATTTCTTCCGCCAGAACGGGAGGCTGACCTTTAGTGCAGGGGTAAGGGATTTGGATGGTTGCATTCAAATCAACTAGCGTTTAAATTCGTAGACAGGAGAGCGTTTGCCGGTACACCTGTTGACCACCGAAGCCAGACCACGCAATCTGAGGCCAAGACTGATTTCTGTATAATAAAGGCGGCAGATAGATAGCCAGGCGCGACCAGGACTACGAGAAAGGATAAAGGACATATGAAGGAAAAGATGCCAAGTCAGGCCGATGATTAATTTGCTTGAATACAGGAAGCGTGAATGCATTGCTCCGAGTTTTCCTGCTCGCCAAAACTGGTGTATTTCGGTTCACCTACGTACCTCAACATTTGGATCGAGCCTGAAAAAGCTTGCTTCCACAGGAATTCCCCTAAGTTCGCGCAATAACTTCCTCCGAAAGTAAGCAAAGCGGCAGTTCATTGGCAGACGATGGCGTCATGTCTAAGCCAGAAAGCTCAAAAAGGTAAAAAGATGACCCCAGCGTTCGGGTAAAATGATACTCTCAACTGTGACCTATAAATGACGTGCTACCATCTAGTGGAATAAATAAAAATAAACGAGCAGTAGTTAAATCGACAGGAGAGAGGCGGCACCCAAAATAGCTATCTACCAGAATAAGGCACGACAGACGTTATTGGGGATGGGCAGTCCTAACAAATGTTAGACATTTGGATAGGGTGCCCCACCTAGGCGCCAGCCATTTACGCTCGATTCCGCCAACAGTCTTCTTGAATGTCTTGACACCAAGCTCAGGTTGATGGGGAAGAGAGCGTGGTAAATGCTGCGCAAGTCTGCTCCCGGTAAAGACTATCTCCCGGCAAGTCACCGTTCCTGTGCCCTCTCCGTTGTGGCAAACACGCTGGACCTAGTCGAAAACGGCGGTCCAACTATCGCGTTACACACTATTGCAATCCCTGTCGTGAGTCCGATGCCGGGGCCAACAACCATTTTTAGCATGCCTCCCATTTACGAAAACCAGATCTTAGGGCCAGCCATCCTCTGAGGAGACAGCTGACTTTGGAGCGATTATTTCCGGCAGACTTTTCGTCGCCCGGCTGCCTTAACCCAGCACGAACTACATATAAGCAGGTTTTTAATTCTTGTGCGTTAAGTCATTGGTTGTACGTTGAAGCTCCAAGGTGAAAAGGCACAATAATTTTGCGCACTAAAACCATATCTATAAACGCTAACTCCACATCCGACGCCTGGTGGCCAGCAAGGGGCCCAGTAGCCGCACATCGGTTAGTAGTAACAGGGCAGGTTAACCATGCCGACAAAGACCAGGGAGACGGGAATGACTCATTAGCCGTCATCAGCCAGTCGTACCAACCCTAGGTGGTGATCCATCCGAGGCTCGAACCCGCGACCTCTTAACAAGAAGTCCAACGCTCCAACCACTGAGCTCTTATCAGTTAATTATGAATGTTCCGCCTTTCAGGTACAGCGAATCCCATACTAAATGCGAGTCGAGGACCACAAATGTTCACAGGGCTGTACTCAGTTGACAAACGAAGGATGTTAAGTTGGACATACTCGCCGGAGGCAGTCGCTTTTGCGTACAGGCGACGCAGTAGTTTGATGCCCTATTTCATAAAGGCCGAGGGTGAATTTTTTTGCCTACCTACCTTACCCTTACAAACACCGATGGAACAAAACAGGGGCCCAATATTGCATATTAGTGTCCGCCTCCGACAACAGATGGTCTAAATATCGAAAAACATATGAAATATACATGCAGTGAATAAAACACTCGAAATCTGTTTCCAGAGGAATCGTTGAGTAAAGAGCTTCCGATTCATTCAATAGCATTCGTTTATACAATGGCTTCTGCCGACAAAAGCGGTTAGAGCAGTTAGAGATTGGCGCAGGCAGTGCAAACCCTCCATATTTGACCAGTCAGCTCATTAAGCGTGTGAGGAACGGATGAGACTGCGCTGACAAAATTCCATCAAGGTTATTTGTCGAACCAATCAAAGATCGGTTACACACTGTAAACCCTGTTTGGAGGGGGAGGGGGGGTAGGAGAGAGCAAGTTTGTTCGTAGGCAACCACAAAAAGGACGATGTAAGGAGCATTCGTCATTGAGGGAACGGGGAATTGTATTCACTCTCGTTGATCAAGGACTGGTCATCCGTGTCACCTTTCACCAACAAAGCCTCCTTCCGACTCTTCTTGTTTTCGTAGTTTTTTATTTTTTCCTCCAGCGATTCTTCAGTCGATCGCTTTAGGATGGGCTGCCGGTTCCTGGAGGGGGTGACGGGAGCTTCGTGGCAAACTGGCCACAGGTAGTTGTTCTGTTGGCACTCAGGAAAGAGGTCCTCTATGAGAGAGAGGAGAGAGAGAGAAACGGCAGGTTTACAGGGGGTAACAGGAGCAAAACTATGGACTTTTTGAAAAGCATACAAGGAACTAAGTGCAGGGTTGGTGGTCTGATGCATGTAAAAAACCAGATCTTCGTTGAAAAATCCCAGAAATTCTGCTGAAAAACTGAAGAGATAAGAACAAAGGTTGGCGAGTCAACAATAAGCAGCAGGTCCATGCTTGCAGTTGCACTTTCGTTTACGATTTTCAAATTAATCTTCATTTAAGAAAAAACCGTAGATTCCGTTATGCTTTGTAATGTATATGGATATGCCTTGTATGGCCGCCTAATCAGGACACAAGAATAGGAACCGCCTGCAATGCATGTGGCTCTATGTCCGATTCCGGGGTAAGGGTGAGGGCTAAGTTTAGGGGTAAGTTTTAGGGCAGGATTATGTTAAGGGGTAAGGTTTAATTTTGTGTTAACTGTAACGTTTAAGTTTAGGATAAGGTTTGGTGTTAGTTCAAGATTACAATTTAGTTTTATATTAGGCTTAGTGTTAGCGTTAAGCCACTAAACTTTTACTCTTCCCGAAAGTTATCGCAAAGCCATTTTTGTGAAGTGGGCGAGGCGTTTCCCCATTTCCACGTCCTGATTAGGCGGTCATACAGATTATCCTTAACCCACATTTTACACTTCATAAGGAGCATTGACAAGCGGACAAATACGGAGACATTTACCAGACACTACACGGCCTTGAGAAATTTCATCACTGCAAAAATACTAAACCGAAATATGAAGACGTGATTTACTACAAAATGAGAGTACATGAGATGTGTGCTTGTGTATGCTTTCCAGAAAAAGCTTAGATCATAAAGTTTCTCGACAATCAATTGAAAAAATTCGCACTGCTCTTAAGTGGTTATTTTTGAGTGTGAATTTACAGGCGGCCGTAAAAAGGTGCATTCAAAAGCCAGCATCCCTGTGGAACTGAATGATATTTGGAGTATACTGCATAGTAGTAAACATTACAACTGCAAGTGAGTAATCCTTTCAGAATAGCAACAAACTTATCCTGAGAAAGGTCGCCTATTGTACGTCTGCAACACCCAAGCAAACGAAAGTTAACAGTTCCATCTACATTAGTGCGAATTTCGGTAAGCGACAAAGCCACTTGGGCATGTGTTAGTCTACTCGCGTTAGTTTGTACAAATGACCGGCTCGGACAGTGGACAGGTCCGGGAGAAGCAGGAGAGAGTGAAGTTAACCGTATTAGCGCACATTCATTACTATAGACAACCCACACGTTCGAATCTATCACGGTGCGCAAAATGTCAGGCTTGAGAGGCTGCAAACCGAGATAACTCAGTCCTCCTCCCAAGAGTCTGCCATAGCTCCTTCTCGATATAGCCTTTGTACCACTCGAAATCAGTTGAGATTCGGGCCGCCACCGTCACCCATTCACCTTCCTCCCCTACTTGTGTCGTGAAATCGTAGTTTTTTGCGTGTGGCGACACACCTAGGTGCAGGTTCACACTGCGCCAGCCGGCTACGTCACAAAAGGACAAAATCGATACCTTGAATGTCCTTCCAGATGTATGCTGTCAAATTCAACCACAATCTCCTTAAGACGGGTCACGCGGTAGATGCGTTGGGCCAGCACGGCAGCTATCTCAGGGCACGGCAGGCATATTTAGGGATACACACCCGCAACAAATGCCACACATCGGTGTTATGGCACGCCTAGCTGTAGGCGTCAGTCACCTGCACCCGATTCTGCCTCCGGTTTTCTTGATTGTTTGTTGACGCATGACCCGGGTGGGTGAGAAATGAGAAAGTGCAGTAGATGATGCGCAAGTCTATTATCGCTATAACCTATCGAACAAGCCACCGTCCCTGCGACCACCGGGAACACGGTGGACACCATCGGAAACGAAGGTATAACTGTCGTCTGCAGAAAAGGGGTCATTTAACTTTGACCGACTAATAACTGTTTTTTTGGCCTAATCCAGCTTTTGCAAACAGATGATCAACGGATTTTCTATGTGTACCAAAAAAGCTAATCTAGATCGTGCCCCTAAGCTTAAAGAGATAAGTATGTCTCGTAAGGTGAGCTGTGTGCGCCCAGTTCGAATCATCCATAATTGTTTCTATTTTTATTTTATTTAGTCTGAAGCGTTGTGTTTTTGTCAGTAACAAGGGCGGTGAAATATACTCTTCTCGTGTTATGAGGTAGACAACGGTTACGAACACGGAGATATTAGGGATTCGTGTCCACTAACGAAAGTTTGGAAACATAGTATCCGGTACTGTGTCTTGTCTCACTAGGTTGTTCAAAAAACATCCAATAAAGTGTGAGTACGCACAGAGTCAACTTACGTTCGATTCGGTCAAGCATATGAGTGACGACTGTAGTCCTGAGAAGAAAAAAACACGAAGTGGAAGTGCAAACAGTACAAAAAGAAACATAGTTAATTGTCAGCGTGCAGCGGTGAAACAGTGGTATGGCTTAGACCATGACCCTTAATAATAAAATTTCACAAGAACTTGAGGATCCATTTTACGAATCTCGTGGTCATATGGATAGTATAACGTTCGATCATACCTGACAAGCTCTACTTTCGCTACTTGATGGACACAAAAAGTAATGCGAGAGTAAGAAAAATAAGCATTTTTAACGCTTCTTTGATGTCGGTGGTAAACATGTGATTCTAAATTGAGGGTCGAATGTCTACAGACCGCGAAATAAAAACGGGTTACAGCACATCATCCGCTGAATAACGAATTCGCTCAGTGGGTTGTGGGAAACGTGAGCTAACTACGTACACACCAGAGCAAACAAGTTAAAACGCTAAGTGGCCTTCATGGACTTTACTAATAAAGACAGAAGCGACTGTAACGGTCATCATGGGCTGCGATACCGACGGGTCCACGAAGTCGCAAAACGGTGACTGGATAAATACAGTAGTAGTTTGTGTAAAATCGTTTTTTTCTTAACTGCAGGCAGGGAAGGCAGTATCATTTCAACGGTCTGCCAAAAACACGACAATGATTGACGTCGCTCCATTCTGGTGCTGGAGTGAAGACGGTAATGGGTCGGAGCACTTTGTTATTGTAGTTTGTGTCAGCACATGGTAACACGTCTTTGGTTAGGCCCGGTTTGAACAGAAATAAGCCCATAGCTTAGAGGATAGCGTATAAGACTGCAGATGAAAATATTCTAAGGCAGTATCATAGAAGGTCTTGATGATTAAAGTTTCCAAATAGCATAACACCTGAAAGTAAAAAAAAATAAACAGGAGCTACGGTTGAAGAAAACCCAAACGCAGAAAGCACAGGACATTAACTAAATGACAGCATGTCGCACCCAGCGTTTCGAACCAAAAGTGAAGCAAATGAAGCACACGGCCCTTCCCAACCGAATAGTGTTCGTTTGATTAATCAGCAGAATCGCTCCCTGCATCTGCTTTCTGTTCTGCCTCCGCTTGGGTTGAGAAAACTAACTCTATACGACAGATTATTTTCCGCAAGCACGGCATATGGTCTATAACCACCAGCACGCAGCTGCTGTGGCAGTCTGTCAGTTTTAACCGACGATAGCCATTTTCGTCGAACTGTTTTTGGTTTAGATGATGAATGGGGGGGGGCATTAGTGGTCATCGGATTTGCATCACATCCACCGCCTGCGCTAACCCTAATTGTGTGTCGACGGAGGGTATACGTGGGAGCGCGTTTAACCACAAGGGTTACAATTTCATTCTGTAGGCTAGATCGGCATGCCTGTGTGTCTGCAGCAAAGTTCCTAGGACTCATCCACTTCGAGGCATTCGAGTGAGAAGCATCTACAATCCTGGCAAGGTCAATGGCCAGTGACTAATAGAAACAAGTCTCCAAATTTCAGAGGGGCAGTACTAATTGATTTGGAGCTCCGCAGGTTCCCCATTTGCCTGCGTAGTGGGTTCATGAAAGGGAGAAGCGACTGCAGGAACAAGGGTTTTATTCGCCTGATATTTCCAATTCACACTTGAACCCGACCTCAGAGACAGAATAAAATGAGGGTGAGGTTTGCAGTGTACTGTTCTAGTGGTGAGCAGAAGTCATACGAACAAGGCCCTTGTATCAGCGATCGCGTCAAGTTCTAACCCATTTGCCGGAATTCGAATTTTCGTTTATAACGGCAAAGAAACCTCCAAAGCAGTAAGCGACAGGATATAGTACTGTCGTTCACCGGTTGGACGCCTACTTTAAGTCTAATCTGACCATTTTGCCGGCTTGAATACGCCAAGGCCTTGCATCGCACACAGTTACCGATACTTACCGAACTGCTTGTTCCGTCCACATCCGTTGAATATGCTTGACGATTTCCTCACGAGCAGCTACAAGTGTTGGATAAGAAGAGACAATAAAGCTGACACACCCGAACTAGTTTGCCACTCGAGTCCTTCGTATTCTGGCTCACAGAAGACCAGAGGTTCAGCTAAAAAAATGAGTTCGTAAAAATAAAATGGAGGCAACATACGAGCAGCTATTTCATACTGTGGTTTCCTTGGTGTCTTCGCAATATCCAGTAGAGAGTCGATGAGCTGTGGGAGCGATGTACTTAGGTAAAATTTGACGGCGATCATATTTAGCAAAGGTGAAAAACAGAAAGAAAAGCACGCACCGCTGGTTGTTCAAGGCCTCTACCTATGGAGAGGAGAATGGAGACCATACACCGAATCTGATGATAGAGGAAGGCAGTCCCTCGAAAAGTCAAGCAACACATCTGTCGAGGGTGGCTGTAATGAAACCAAAATGAGAATAAGGCATGCGGGAGGGTGTAGGTATACGGATGGACGAACACAAAGAGCACCCTGCTGTGCAAGGTAGTTATTCTAATCCGACTCCACCTGGCTTTCAGATCTCAAATGGGCTCAGCGACACTGTGATGAATAAAGCGGTCACACTTTGATAACCGTTTAGATTGTAGTGCCTTCCAACCTTGGCAACCACGTCAAGCAAGAGGTAACGCGATCACGACTATCATGCTGTCGAACCGCACGCACACAACCTCTGGGACAGCCAAGCCTAACAACTGATTAAGCGGCCAGTGACACACTTGCACATGAGTTTCATTCACTCACGCTCACATCATCCTAGTGGACAGACGCGCGCGCAGGCCTTTAAGTACCTCTGAGTTTCTGTACAGCATACACTACTTCTACTGGTGTCTTTCCCTTTCTCTTCCAAAACGGAACTAGACCTAATGATTTCAGTGTTCAGAGTACAAACACTGCTTAGACCTTCACAAGATTGACTTGCGAAACAAAACGAGATGTGATCATTCGAACAAAACGTTTACTGGCCTGAAGTTTTAGATTCTCACTCGAATTTATCGCAATCCAATGCAAATCAAGCACATTGTGTTCAGGTAATTATGAATCTACGCAAAAGCAACCTGAAAAGTAATATATGCGTTGACGAGGCCGTTGACGGAAAGACACTTCTGAGTGGATATGATACATGGCTGTCCTCAGAAGATGCCACCTTTCTGTGTGAATCTGATCAACGATGTTTCTCCTTCGTTTCCAGACTTCCTATCGCGTCTCCGACGAACGAAGTTCCTGCCTCATAATAGAAACGGTCAACTCCGACCTCTTTATCCAACGGTTGAATTGGTGTCGCGTGCCGCGCAAAGCTGACAGTCAGCTCTTCCATACCCGGTCAAGGCTGGCAATGTCATCACGGTAGCCAACTGAGGATGTAGAAAGACAGGGTGAAAGCTAACTTCAAGCGCATCTTTCTCCATGCTGTCTTCGGGACTGGTGTGATAACTAGCATGTGTTTGCTCGGGAGACAGCCACCATTCGACTGGTGTCACAGTGTTATCATCCGGAGTGTCATGAATCAGCAAGGGGGATTCGGCTAAATCAGTTAAGATGGATGCTGCTATACGCCAACGTCGAAGTGAGGACCTTAGGCAGGTCCAAATTAACCTCAACTGTGAACCTTTTAGTAGGACGTCAGGGTGCGAGCCCCAACCCGGACAGGTGACGTCACGGACAGGCTTATCTCGGGGCGACGGAGTGTTACGGAATCACTAAATCTGAGGAGCTTTGATACTCCACTCCGGACTGGCATTTGCTTGCACGTTGGAGACACGGTCATGATGCGAAGCCGCAATATGGTCTGTAGGCATGAGTTATCGAAAACCAATCGTTCTACATTCGGCAATGTTTACAGAAGGACTTTTATCACAGACAGTTACGGCCAAAGGTTCGCCTTTAGGTGGACGCTATAAAGTGACAAAAAAGGTTGTTAAGTGTGTCAGTTGGCACAAATCGCGTGGGTTTTGATATGGCAGATAATAGAATGACCCTCTGAGGATTAACTGCGAAACGAAGGGGGTCATAGTTCCAAAAAGCAGCAGTCTTGATTAATCAACCGCATCCATGCCATAATAGAGGGTAGGCGTCCGGTTCACCGACTGCCTGGTAAAATATCACAAGGCCGATCTTTAGCAGATCGGTCGTAGAGGAAAGACAAGCGGTTCGCTGCGGCAGAACACTGGAGATCTTACTGGCTATAAAATAACAAGTAACCGTATTACAAAAAATTAAACCAGGCGAATGTTGGGTATCCACCTATGCGAACCTTCTCATATCTCTTAACATTTAGGTGTCCAAATAATTTCTCTAAGAAGGTTACGGGCACGTTAATGACTGACAGGAAGCAAAAACAGACTCGGGCGACCATCTGTACCAATGATAGCCGTGTTTGCCACATTTACCACGAAAAATATAACACTGCACGAATGGCAAGTTCAGTTTACCCTTCTGGCAGTGACGAATCATGAACGTTAAGTTCCACCGAAAGTATACGTCGTTCGTGATTCACGACGCCGTTGGATACTTGAGATGAGCAGAAATTTCTGAAATCATGCGCCCCTTCAAATTTTTTCGCCGCAGACCTTATAGCCTAAAAGACATGATACTTTTTTAATGTGAGTCTTACCTGTAGGTTTAGGCCGCTTGCAGGAAAGAAGTATTTGTAAGATCGGCTAAGACAACTACGTCTAAGGCAGAAATTGTGAATGAAAGACCGACTGAATACCTTGCTGTGAACTCTGGGGGCACTGGGGCCCAAGCCAAAATGCGTATGTCTGCTGGCAGGTTCCGGTTGCCAACGAGAACATAGTCGATTTCGGGCTTCTCGGGGTCTAACGTATAAAATTTGGTGAGGTGTTTAAGTGAAAGGGAAGCCTGGCAAGCAGGAGGCATCTAACAACAATATGTATACGTCTAAAACAATAAATTACCCTATATCGTGTACCTAGGTTTTTACACATTTCTGAAGGCCTTTAGACAGTAAAAACGCCACTCGAACTGGTGATTGAGAGTAAAGGATGACAAGCTATAAATGTTCTCTCTAATAGGTAAAATTTTTCACTGAAATATAAGCCAAATAATGTCTAAATATAAGCGGCAGGTTCCGAAAAATTTTCATTTAGCAAGGTGGCAAACAGGTCGAGCAGGTATCGGTCTCCCTGAAATTAGCTATTCGCGATAAAATCCTTGGTCTAGAGCAAAACAAAAAACTGAAAATACCGCTAAATATTTCAGAGAATGATTAGACAGGTCAAAAAGAACTATGTTTGGAGCATGCGGTGTGGTTTCACGAGTGGGTAATTCGGACAGATCATTGGCCGATGCGAACCTTCGGATAAGAGAAGGGAAAAAATTTAGGGGCCAAAGAAAGGATCCAGAGGGCTCACACAACATCGATTTATCTTCCGGTGCAATAACACCGATTCCCGAATGAACGTTTGATCGAAGAATCAAGGTAAGCACCTTTCGGAATATATAATGGTTATAATTCCATTACCTGCGACAGTGCACTAACACCTTTGTCAGTACGACCGCAAACAGCCAACGAGCATGTAGATGCGTCCTCAAGCATTCGACACTTCTCAAAGCTTTCAATGACTTTTTCGGCGATGGTTTGCTTGTTCAACTCTTGACGAGCAAGTCCATTGTAATCCCATCCGAAATACAAAATCTTCAACGAAACACGACGTCTGGTGAATCTACACACAAACATTATCTTTTGAATTATTTTTACTTCGAAAAGTCGAGAGAACGCCTCGCCTTCTTACTATCTTTTGAAACTCCTTGTAGATTATTTATACGACCCTGCAGGCTGACAATTTGCTGTTTAAGATACTTAGCATGCTCTACTAATTCCTTGTCAAATAAAAAGAATGTGAACAATACAAGATGTGAAAGTTTTGAGATATCGACGTCTTCAACCATCTTAGCAGCAAGGCGCAGGGTCAAGCGCATGACAGCTCAAGCTCAATGAAAATTGAGGTCATCACTGTGTGAACAGGACGTCCTGGTCGCGGGCCGAATTTTATATGATTATAAATTCCCAGAACGTTTTTATTGGTCGTTGAGGTTTATATGATTCTTAGATTATTTATGGCAGTGTCGTCCAGGTCCTCGATCATTTCTGCCACTGACGATGGTGGCGGCGTCGGCGGCGGGTGGGCCTGTGTCCAAGATACTTCAAAGATTTATTTATGGGCAAAGTTTCATGTCTGTCGTTGAATAAGAAGACGCAATCGAGAGTTTTAGTAAAGTGGAACATGTACCTCGCTTTCTGATTATATTTAGGAATCTGGTTATCATTCGCGAATTTCCAGCTGGTCATCCTAATACAGAGAGGTTCGTGTTCTACATTTGCAAATATGTGTGTTTACTGGCATCCATTTGAAAATACAATCTAGACACCGACTGCCTTACATATATTTTGCATGCGTACGGGTTGTTATGCGTTCTTCAGCATAATGCAGCGGAAGGAGAGCTGCATCGAAGTAACGTCGTTCAGGATACAGCACAACAACAACCCGTTCCCTTTGAACCCCTGCGTGCTTAGCAGCACAGCCCGGGTTCCCGAATACTGACCTTTCGCACACTTCGTACGTCTTCACCGAAAGGAACGAATTGCATATTCATCGTGAACATTATTTGCAGTACAATAGGTAAAAACCTATTTTCCTCAAATACACTGAACTGAATTGAAAACCCATGTCCTATGTTCTTTGTTTAAAAGGGTTTTGCAGGATGGCGTTTTTTATAGTGTTGATGGTCTTATGTACGCGGTGAACAAATACAAGAAGTTAAATCGTAGTAATGAATCTGTTCACCTTGCAGCCTTCCAATACGAGCTTCAACTGAAAACTCAGCATGAAGCTGCGAACGAATCACCGTTGCATTGATAGTTTAAGGTAAAGATACGTTTTATTCGTTTGTTGTCATGCGGGGACGTTTCCCAGCTCTATTTTGAGAAAAAAGACAACGTTAGTTGTTACTGCCGAATTTCAACCGATGTAGGTCATTAATGATCAGTTGCAGGGCACATTTCACTGTGATGGAGCTAGGCGTGAACTGCATGTGAAAGCTCTTTATTTGAACCACAACCACATTTGCAATAAGAAAATTGTGTCAGCCTACCACAAGTTCCGGCGGCTGTCAAATGCTCAAGAGGAGCGCCTGATGAACATGATCCAGCAAATGCGACCATCAGCGAAACCCTTTAAAGGGTATATGTGAAGTAATGTTTCTGTATCTAAATGCTTTCGTCAGTTGCTATGGTTGGAATTGTAACAGTAAAAACCTGGCATATATGCTTCGTGGGCTCTTTCGGTGTGATCCCATCGTGAGATGAATGAAGAATGCATTGTTTTCCATGAATTGTTGCTGCACGTTGATTTCTTTTACGAGGGAAACAAACTTTGGGCAGCCTTCTGTACGAAACCGGCTCTGTGGGCGACATATTCTGAATATCTGGCGGTAGTCCAAACGGATGCAACATACCGGACAAAGAGGCAGGGGTGTGTATTGTCCCACAGTGTGGTAACTGATAATCACGAGCATGCTCAGTTCGTGTTATATGCGTTCTTCCTATGTGTTCTTCTGGAATTTTAAAGAAATTATGGGGTTTGTGACGGATAACTTACGCACTGTGCTTATAGATTAGGAAGGGGGTCACACAAAAAGGTTTTTCAGCCGGACTAAGATCCGAGAGAACGGCTGAAAATGAAGGAACTAAGGAGAGAATTCAGGGAGAGGATTGGCAGAGGAGAAAAACGGCGGAAAATCAAAGACAGTCAAATAGTCCAGATAAATGTGTTTTTCCTGTGGACAAAACCTGTAACAATTAAGGCTGGATCTCCCGACGAATCGATCATTGAAAGTCTTCCCGCAAATGAACAATGCTTGTTCAACAAGCTAGACAATCTAAGTAACGTAGTGGATGAAATTAAACTAGACATGACGGCTTTCACTGAAACGTGGCTTACTGCAGACACCACTGATTCCGAAATATCACTTAGCTAACAGCTATGGTTGACATAAATATTCCATTTAACGATGTGGAACTCTTGAGTATTATTTAATCTGCTAAGTACTCCTGACCACTGACGATATCAATTGTGTACCGTTCGCCTCATCACACTTCCGATCAGGATCTCATTCTCATAACGGAACCTTAAAAACCAGCGAGAAGATAGATGTCCTTATTGTTGGGGATATTAGCGCTTCTGATATTGACTGGAAAACATGAATTGCACAGGGAATGCCAGATAACTATAACTACAAATTACTTCAATGCGCAACAGACAAGCTTCTTTGTCAGAACGTCACTTTTGGAATACGGACGAGAGAAGGATAACAGTCAAACTGTCTTGACCGGATTTTTACCCGATATAAGTAGGATGGGCTAGACCTACAGGATCAACAACGATTAGGGTTAAGCGATCACATTAAGCTGTACTTAAAAAAACGCAGTTTTCCAAATCAAATTTGCCCGATAGTTGGGAAAGAAACATTTGTAAGGTAGACTACCCACTGATGAGAAGACAAATGTCAGAGATATCCTGGGAAACAGAACTACATGGGGGTGCAACGAACTACAGTTTCGACAGAATTGTTTGAATGGACTGGGAACACTTTTCGCGTGGAGCCCGGATGGGAATGGTGTGATCGATGGTCTGTGAAGATGGCCGGTGTTCCTTCTCTCCCTACGGCCGACATCTCCCCTCATTAACGCCAACGTACCATCTCGAAAGTCCCTGACCGTCAGCATCTCCACGACCCTCATCCGCATTTGCCAACAGCGCTGCACTCCCCACCGGTATCTACCTGATCATTCGTTACCACCTCCCTTTCCAAACGGATCGATTGTATAGGTCCCCAGTATTCGCTTGTATCTTTATATTTCTCTTTTACTATCTACAATTTGTTACTGTTAACATAGATACCTTACGTTATAAACTTATTCTCTCCTGCTATCTATACATGTGTGCGTGATGAAGTGCGTAACAATTCTGTCGACGTTATATGGCTACAGCTAGTCCTAGTGATATACTCCACAGTTTGCGCTATCCTTGACATTATCGGCAGCTACAGGGGAACTTATAACGATTGGATGACCTTCAGCTTGTTTTTGAAAAGGATTGTTTACCTCAACTGTCCTCTCAGAAGAAAGACAACCACAAACCACCCAAAAAGGATGAAATCAAACTTGCGGGCCTCTTTCAAAAAAATAAATCACTTCTGGAGGCGTCAAAGACAAACCGACTCCGACACTTACTTATGGCAATGTAAGCAGCAACGCAACGTTGGTAAAATCGAGGTTACTAAGCTGCGAAGGAAGGTCAAAGTAAACATTCTGTAAAAATCTTTGGAACACCCTAAAATGCTATATTGCTACATACAGAGTACAAAGAGAACTCATACACGTATTCCTTCCCTTAGGTCTGCAGACGAAAAGCTGGAGACGGACGACCAGGTTAAAGCATCCCTTTTTTCGAAATTCTTTCAGACCGTTTTCACACAAGAGCCTTATACTTTGGCTGCTATTCCATCGGTTTGTCAACCAATGTTTACACCTTCTTTCTCTTCCTCCCCATCCACAACAAAGGACCTAGACCTTTAATTTTCACTGACCATAGGCAGAACAGAATTATTCCGTATAAATCCTGGTAAGTCGCCTGGGCCAGATAGAATTTCTGCATTAGCACTTAGAGAACTTCCTGAAGAACTGTCGAACCACTGTCCATCATATTTCAAAAGACCTTTGAAGAAAAAAAAATCCCGTACAAATGGAAATTTGCATTCATCGTCCCGATCTATAAAAGAGGTTCAAGACTGGACTACAAAAATTATCACCCTGTAAGTTTAACTTGCATTCCGTGTAAAAATAGTGGAGTGTATTATCAAGAGGCATTAAATGCGCCATCTAGAAAATAAGACGGCTTCTGTCCAGGATGTTCCAGTCTCACGAATGCTACTTAGTCGCACTAGAAATAGATAAAGGCCACAGTGAACTTTTATCCAGTAGATGTTGTATTTTTTGACTTCAATAATGCCTTTGATAGCGTATGAATTCGAGGAAAACTTTTCAATTGGATCAAGTGTTTCTTGTCTTTCAGAGTACAGAGAGTTGTTGTTGGAAAGTCTAGCTCAGAGTGGGCAAACCTAGAAATAGGTATTCTGAGGGTTCTGTTTTGGGCCAGCTAACCATCCTAATCTACGTAAACGACTGTCTCAATGACCTAGATTATGAAGCAGCATGTTTGCAGATAACATAAAAATATAGACTGAAGTCAGCTGTGCTGACAACACAAAAGGGTTACAAGCAAATATCGACAAAGTAAGTGCATGGTTGGCCAGGTTGTTTCTTAAGTTTAATGTATACCAGTGTATGATCCTACACATAAGCTCCGGTTAAAAAGCACCCAAAAACAAGTTATTTATTACTGGCACTGGATCAAAAGAGGTTGAAAGTCACCAAGATCAGGGCATGTGGACGACGGCAAATTTGATGCCCTCAGATCACTCTAAGAAAGCAGTCCAGAAGGCAATATGTACACTGCATTGGATCAGACGTGCGTGACATCCCGTGTCAAGGTCGTGTGCAAATAACCACCAATTAGTTGCTCTCCAACTTGGACAATTTGATCTTCGTTACCACTTCACTAGGACTGATCCGGACAATTCTGTTTCAACTGCATGTACTTACTTGCTTCATGTTCATCTGGAATTCTTTCTTGTGCCGAAATTCGTCATAAACGGACCAAATTAGAATTTGTTTATCATCTTTTTCAAGTTGACTGCGCAGGCTCTGCACCAATAAAAACTGAGAACCACTCAGAGAACCAAACGTGTACAACCTCGTGAAGATCTGAGGTTATCCAGGACCTTCGACATCTCCGAACGGCTGAGTCGTTCCTGAATATCCTCCATACCGTTTATAGTATTTTTCAAAAGCGTTTTTGAACAAGTATAAACATTTTTGCTCATTTTGCATTAAATACTCGCCATACTCCAAAGCCTGTCGGAAATTTTCGTTATACGCTCAAAGGAGAACATACTTTTACGCAGTGTTTTAACATTTACGGACTCAAAACAATTGTTTGCAACAACAGAACCAGTCACGGAACTTCCTTTAAAGGAAAGCCTGTTGAGCTGGCTTCGACATCCACGACTGGCACTCAATCAGTTTATACTTGTAACCAAAAACCAGCAAACCGCGCAAAAAGCGTAATGGCAGCCAAATCCGTTGGCTATGAGGACGAATCTTGCGTTGGATGTTCTTATATTTTACTAAGAGTTCAGAAACTGGAAAATGAGCTTGCAGACTTAAGGAAGCTCTTGCAAGATAACATTACTCGACGAAATACGCTTAGCAATATTCCAGTTAAAAAGGCAGTGACTAAAGCACGAAAAGTATCAAAAACTACAACTGGTTACAGCTCACAATGTTCGGACGCGATTACCCATAACGACCGGATAACAGGAGCACAGTCTCTGAATCCTACGGACGACGACCAGAGCAAACCACAAATCTCATCCTGCTATCTTGGGTGTTATAAAGAGCCCGTAGTTGAATCCGAAGAAACAAACGCGTGGCAAGCTGCAATGGGGAAACACCACAACAGGAGGACAAAGTCACAATCAACTCTGATGGATTCATTGAAGCCTTCAGATGAGAGTATGGTCAGAGGTAGACTTAATCCCAACGAGAGCTCTGTAAACCGTTCTCGTGCCCCTAAGGAGAACTTAGGAGGAAGCGAAAATTCCAAGCACCAGGATCGACAACAGTGTTTAGTTATTCAGGGTTTGCATGAGTCAACTGCAGTACGACCAGAAGACCGTGTCGCCGAAGACCTTGCTTCGTTTAATGGCCTCCTAAACCAGTTGCTCCCACCGGGCGTGGAAGTAAAAGTTATTAAAGCATTCCGGATCGGCAAAAAGTCTGAAGACAGCCTAGGAACGCCGCGACCGTGACCTCTGAAAATAATGCTAGAGAGCAAAGACCAAATCAAGGCGATCCTATCCAAAAAAACTAACCTACGTCACTCGCATAAAGAGGTTTTTTTTCAACCGGACTACTCCCCTGCGGAAAGGCTGAAACGCCGGGAACTTGTCTTGGAACTACAATCAAGACTGAAGGCTGGCGAACACAATCTGGCTATTTTCAAGGGGAAGGTAGTTCAAAAGAATACAAATTTTCCATTGAACCAACCGATTGTTCTGAGGACAATGGCAGCCACCTCACTAACGCCAAAACCATCAGGGAACCAATTGCCCAAAGAGATGTCAGAACTGATTCCGTAACGCCCAGCGTTCTCACTAAAGAAACCAGAGTTATCGAAAATCATCAAGAAACGGAAAAGACATACGACCTTGACGTTAGAGGAGACGCAGTTGGGCCCATAAAATTGACAAACGCAACAGGAAATTTGGTTGGCGCAAAATTGAAGTGCTTGTATACAAATGCGCAAAGCCTTTTGTCAAAACTTGATGAGTTAAAAATTTGTCTTGCCGAAGTATCTCCGGATGTGATAGCAGTAACCGAAACCTGGCTGTCGGGCAGTATTCGAGATAGCGAAATAACATTGTCTGGGTACCAAATATATCGGAGGGACAGAGAAAACCAACAGGGTGGTGGAATAATTGTGTATGTGAAAGACGTGCTAATAGTGTCTGACAAGACGAGCAAGTTTGCGTGCAGCACGGAAGCCATATGGTTGAACATCAAGGCTCTTGGCTCTCCATGTCTAGATGTCCTCATTGTCTATCGGCCACCTAGGATAGACCGAGTCGCGGACACCCACTTGTTGGAACAATTAGAAAAGTTCTCCAGTAGACCTAATGTCATGATTATGGGTGACTTCAACGCAGCAGGAATTAACTGGAGCACTGCTCAATCATCATGCCCGAAATCGACTTTTGATTATGTTTTTCTGCAAAAGACCTTGAATTCACTCCTCACACAGCATTTCCCTTTCCCCACCACAACACGTGAAGGACAAAGGGCTAACTGTCTTGACCTGGTTTTCACGAAAACATCAGGCAGCATTGACGAGATTATTTCAATGCCTCCGCTCGGTCGTAGTGATCATGTGGTGCTTATATGGGACTACTCCTTATTCTCCGTTGCGCCTGCTTTAGAGAAAAAACGGCGTTACGTTTTGCGGGGAAACTTCCATCAGATGCGAGCAGATTTAACACACATCAACTGGACCTCAATGTTTTCGAGCACCGTAAACGAAGATTGGGAGTCCTTCCGAAATGTTCTTCTGCAACTTATTGACAACCACTGCCCGCTAACGAGTGTCCATCACAGCAAGCGTCCTGGGTGGCTAGACAGCAACTTAAAAAGGGAAATAAACAGGAAGCACAAGTTGTGGAGAAAATATTGCGAGTCTAATCAAGTTGCCTATTTTAATAGGTATAAAGCACAGAGAAACAAAATGAGAAGCCAAAGTTAGTCTACAGTTACCTCCGTAGATGTACAAGGAATAAACATCAAATACCGCTGATTAAGACTGCCGTGGGCGTCGAAATTTCTGAAAACAGGGAAAAAGCCGAGTACTTTTCACAGTTCTACCGCTCAGTCTTCACAAACGAGGCAAGGTTCCTTCGTCCTGCAGTGGATAACCCGCCGACTGCAAGCATTAGCCACATACTATTCTCAGAATTTATGATCCAAAAGGAATTAAAAGAACTAAAAGAGTCGAAATCCCCAAGACCAGACGAGCTTCCACCCAAGCTTCTGAAAGAACTCGCCAACGAACTTTCCGCACCTTTGTCAGTGCTCTTTCAAAAGTCCTTTGACTCCGGAACACTTCCTTTCGATTGGAAGCTGGCACATATAACTCCCTTGTACAAAAGCGGTAGCCGGGCGTCAGTGACAAACTACAGGCCCATAAGCTTAACATGCATCCTTGGCAAGATTATGGAAAGGATCATCAAGAGCGAATTGGTGAAATTCCTAGAGACTCATAATTTTTTATCAAGCTGTCAACACGGGTTCAGAAAAGGAAGATCATGCACAACGAATTTGCTGTATTCGCTCCAGAGGTGGATCCAAGCACTTGAAGATAGACACGCGGTTCACATTGCCTTCATTGACTTTCAAAAGGCCTTCGATACTGCGCCGCACGAGAGACTACTGTACAAGCTAGAAAGAATTTGAATCAGAGGTAACCTCCTCAAGTGGATCGAAAACTTCCTCGTGGGTCGGCGCCAGGTTGTGTGCATCGGCCAAGAGAGGTCAAGTTCTGCTGCGGTCGAGAGTGGGGTTCCTCAGGGTTCAGTACTAGGGCCAATACTGTTTTTAATATACGTGAACGATTGTGTCAGGAATCTCGACTGTGAAGCAGCAATGTTTGCCGATGACATTAAAATCTGGAATGTAATCCAGAGCCCTGCTGACGAAGATAAACTGCAGATCAACCTAACTCGGTTGGAGGAGTGGTCAAATCATTGGCTTTTGCGGTTCAACGTCGATAAGTGTACAATACTTCGCTTAGGCAACCCATCTGGATCTGCTGAAAGTAGAAGTTACTTTCTCAACGGTGAAGCCTTAAAAGACGTGGAAACCCAAAATGACCTTGGTGTGCTGACGACCACCACCTTAAAACCATCGTCTCACTGCTCGAAAGTGGCGAAGAGGGCAATTTCGGTGTTGCATGCCATCAAACGAGCCTTTTTGGATTTTGATGAAGATCTTATCGCTAAGACCTTTGGAACATTCATTAGGCCGCATTTGGAATATGCTATGCACGCCTGGAAACCCTGGACAGTTCAAGATCAGAACTGCCTTGAAATAGTACAGAGGAAAGCCACCAAAATGGTTAGAAGTCAAAGCTCCTTGCCATATCCAACCCGCCTAATGAATCTTAATCTGTTCCCTTTGAGTTAAAAGGCAAATGCGTGGTGATCTCCTGCAGACATTCCGCATTGTGAAGGGATTGGATTGTTGCCTGGAATTCTCGGACTTCTTTGAATTTGCCGCCACGACCCATCTCCGAGGTCACCCATTGAAACTGCGTGTCCAGCAGGCGAGACTGGATGTGCGCAAGTTCTCCTTCTCTGTCAGAGTGGTAAAACCATGGAATGCCCTCCCTGAAGACGTTGTGCTGTCACCATCGATGGAAAGCTTTAAAAGGAACCTTGACAGTTTTATGTTCCGCAACGAGCCTGAGCGATGAGGAATTTATCTTAACCCTCGAGAGTCGTGCACAACTTGTCCTATTTTATGACCGCCTTTTGTACCTTTGCAACCCACACGGTTTCTCTGTATACCGCACTTAATTTTACGTTACAAATAGGGTACTCAAAGGCCCATGCCTATTTCTCTCAATAAATTGAATTGAATTGAATTGAATTGAAAAAAAATTTACCCCTCTGACCTCTTCGGAAAAGTCTTTGGCGTCTTCGTGAGACCACATTTAGACTACGGAACACCAGCCTGGATACTGTGGAGAAAGAAAGATGTTGACCTCCTTGATCAGGTACAACGGAGAGCAACGGAGATGGTGGACGGTCTTAAGGCTTTACCATACCAAGACAGATTGAAAAAGCTATACTTATTTCCTTATTCCTACAGGTACTTACGGCCATGATTCCTCCCTGAGAGAGGAGGATTTCTTCGAGTTTGCCTGCAGAACTCATCTGCGTGGTCATCCATACAAGATCAACAGCGTACGCATGCGATTAAACCTCAGAAAGTTTGTCTTCCACCAACGAGTGGTATGACCTTTGGAACTCATTTCAAAGCGAGACGGTTACCGCCGACAGCCTTTCTGGTTTTAAAAGAAGGCTTGATGGCATAATATTTGAAAAAGACGACTGTCACAACAAGGTAACTTAAAACCAGTCTTTTAAAATCTTTCGGGCTCTACTTTTATTCCACAAAGTTTCGCCTTTAACTGGGGAAACGCATTCGAAGTTTTGTTATGCTTTGACTCAAAATGTTTTAAATGTGCACCATTTTATATTGACTGTAAATATGTAATGTTAAATTCACATAATTTGGTCATCAAGGGCAATGCTTTTAACCCTTCAAAATGTACAAATATACAAACACCCGAGAAACCGTCCGATGAACAATATTGTCTCCGTGAGTAGTGCTGGCACTGAACCTGCTCACATGGACCCGGGCGTGCCCCAGTTGGCATTTGGAAGAGACAGCCGACGAAGGACGAATGTCAGTTTGTTAACGCCTGTGGTGCCTGCGGCGGAAATACCATCGTAAGTAGAGGGAGGGTTCAAATTGCGTCTCATGCCAAGGCAAGTACCACAAATTGTTTGTGGAAAGTCAACTAACCCGTGACAGGTGGCTGTGCACCTTTTGCACCACCCTGACCAATAGGATCATGGTAGGCTGTGAAGCGGGAAATTAATGTGATCTCATTTAATTATTGTATTAAATGATAAAGTTTAACTTTAGCCTACTGTGATTCCTATTGTGGCAGTGATTGTTTTTTAACCCTACCTTGGCATGAAAGGTGGAGATAAGTAGTGCAATTCGATTTCCTGGCAAAACCTCTTTGCTGGCCTTGAGTCCTCTCGCGTCTTTAGCTGTAAACACTGCGTTAGTTATTCGTCACATAATTTGTCATATCCCTTCAACTAACGTATAGCTGGTGATATATTACCCCGCCAAAGGTGAGCTTTCACTCTGGACTGTGAAATGTTACATGCATAGGTAAGGGTAATTATGGAAAATTTTGATTATATTCAGGCATCCAGCTCATTCTGATGAAAGAAGGGATCAAAGAATAAGGAAATTCCGACTGCTAAGCAACTTAGTTTCTACCTAGTAATGGTATATTAAAGATGCAATGTTGTATAGATAACCATACCGCAGATCACTCCCGAAATGGAAGCATTCTCAACAAAGTACATCTGCATCGTCCCACACCCACAAGACACATTCCCTTTCTGTCATCTGCAACAGTCAAAAATTCACAATATCCGTCTGACCAATGCCCCACTTCATATCAAAGTCGTAAAAAACATACCATGAAGCACAAGTTTCATTCCTTCGCTATGACGTCTTATACCAACAAAGAGATATTCGTTTAAATAATCGTCTTGAAGTTTTGTTCAGCAGATTGATTCGCTAACGGAGCAACAATAACTCGTTTTAATTCCTGATTCAATCTGCCCCCCCCAAAGATTTTGCACAGTGATCAACATTTCTTCCGTCGATTTCAACTAGGTCTACCCTATGCTCCACAGTAATGTAGCGCAGGGACGATGACTTGAGCTAGATTATAGTGAGAGTAGACTTGCCCACATCTACCTCACTCAATGTTCCGACCACACCTGGGTCCTGTTACAAGATAAATAAATAAATAAATTGTATATGTAAGGCCCAGAGCGTCCCATCATTACAAACTTAGTATCCTGGTATAAATAAATACAAATTTGATGATTGCTGCACTATGTGAACAACCACATGAACTGCGTAAATGAGTTTTATGGGAGGCATATCCAACTCAGAACAATCCGCGATTTTTAAAACAATAATCATCAATATTTGGAATATACGGTAAACAAGGAAAGAAGCAGAGAAAAACTTCAACGGTTAAATCGGGGCGGAGATTGACGAGCGGCCAATTTAAAAAGTGAAACTAGGAGAAAAAACTGTTTCACTAAAAAATTAATAGCTGGAGTTGATGGGATTGGTACGATGCAATGGGATAGTACTGTGATGTTGCTGACAACGTATCAGGGTTCGGAACGCCCCTTGTCGGGTGAAAGATAATAAAACAGCCTGAGCTACTGCTTACAGCCATCAGGTCGCAACGAAGAGCGGAAAGTAGAGCTCACGAGATCATCACCGAGATGTGACCTTGCTGACTGCATAATTGAGCAGGAAGGTGGCGTAAGCATTAGAACCCGCAACGATCATCAACAGATCCCGAAGACCATCATCCAGGTTGCAAAATGGGAGGTAAGTATCAAGGTTGTCAAGAGTTGACAATGACAGTTGAAAAGTAGGGGACGAAAAAGTGACTGCAAAGATTGACTCTGTGGAAGAAAATTAGAAACTGAAAAATTTTAAAAGGCTGGTTTTAAGTAATCATGTTGCGAGAGACGTCTTCTGTCAAATATTATGACATCAAGTTTTCTTTTAAAACCAGAAATGCTGTCAGAGGTAACCGTCTCACTTGGTAACGAGTTCCAAGCTCGTACCACTCGTTCGCTGAAAAAAAACTTTCTAAGGTTCAATCGCGTGCGTTCGCTATTGACCTTGTAGGATGACCACGCAGGTGAGTTGTGCAGGCAAAATCAAAGACATCCTCCGATCTCAGGGAGGAATCATAGCCCTGGATTATCCAGAATGTCCAGAGCAGGCTACACCGCAAGTGCCTTTAGAAAAGAGGAAATAAGTCAAGCTTTTTCAATCTGTCTTGGTACATTGACCATCTTCGTTGCTCTCCGCTGTACCTGTTCGAGTAGGTCAACATCTTTCTTCATCCACAGTATACAGGCTGGTATTCCGTTATCTAAGTGCGGTCTCACGAAGATGCCCCCATACTTTTCCGAAGAGATCAGGGGGGAATATTTTTAACACACGTCTGATCCAATGCAGTGTACATGTTGCCTTCTGTACTGCTTTCTTACTGTGTTCTGAGGGCATCAAATTTGCAGTTGTCCACATACCCAGATCTTTGTGTTCAGTTCAGTTCAGTTCAGTGTATTTGAGGAAAATAGGCTTACGCCTTTGAAATCCATATTTGTTACATAAAAGTAGCAAGAATAAGAAGCAAATTAAAGAAGTAACAGTCAAGTGAATGCAGGCAGGTTTACGTGGTACACTGATATTGTTAAGGTTAAGTAGTCACATAGTCTTCGTGGTACTGTAACATATGTATGTCAAGCCGATGTTTGAATGTATACACAGACTGGGACATAACAATCGCCTCAGGTAGGTTATTCCACGGTTCCACGACACGGTTGGTGAAAAAATACTTCCTCACATCCAATCTTACTTGGGGCACACTTAGTTTGAATGGATGACCTCGGAGATTTTTCGTAGTGGCAAGTTGGAAAAAGTCATCACATAGGAGGGCGCAATCCATGCCACGCACGATACGGAAGGTTTGTATCAAGTCTCCGCGCAACTGCCTATAACTCAGAGGATAGAGCTTTAGGTTATTTAGACGAATCTCATATGGCAGTTCAGATTGACCTCTTACTAATTTTGTGGCTCGCCGCTGCACCCTTTCGAGCATGTTGTAGTCCTGTTGCGTCCACGGTCGCCAGGCTTGGATCGCATATTCAACCTCGCATGTTTCAACCTCTTTTAATGCAGTGCCATTAATAAAGTACTGGTGGTTCAGAGATACTTTTTGACCGGCACTTATGTGTAGGATCACGCAATTCGATACATTAAACTGAAGCAGCCACCTAGCCGACCAGGCACTTAGTTTGTCGATATTCTACTGTAACCCTTTTGCGTCATCAGCGCGGCTGAATTCAGTCCATATTTTTATGTAATCTGCGACCATGACATCTTGACAATCTAGGTCATTCAGACAGTCGTTAACGTAGATAAGGAAGAGTAGGGGGCCCAAAACCAAACCCTGTGGAACTCTACTTTCGACTTTTGCCCATTCCGGCTAGAGTTTCCAACAACAACTATCTGTACCCTGCAAGACAAGAAACTCTTGATCCAATTGAAAATTCTTCCTCGTATTCCGACGTTGCAAATCTTCTGTAAAAGAAACCCGTGTGGTACACTATCAAAGGCCTTCTTGAAGTCAAAAAATACAACATCTACTGAATGACCCTTATCTGCTGCCTTCGTCCATTTCTCGTGTAACTGAAGGGCACTCATGAGACAGGAACGTCCTTGACGGAAGCCATGTTGGACATCACATAGGATTTGGTTGCTTTCCAGCTAGCGCATTAAATGCCTCTTGATAAAAAGCGTTTTTGAACAAGTAGGCGCATTTTTTGCTCCTATTGTGGTAAATACTCGCCATTCATCGTTTCTGTGATCTATCATGGAAGTCAAAAATCAACCCTTCTGGAATCGTGCAAAATAGGTGGTTCCGCCGAGGATCGACCCAAGGCACCAATGTGCGGGAATCGACGGTGATACCACTGAGCTATCGCCCCACGACGAACTCGCTGATTTAAATTTAAATGAGGACATAAACACTAATCATAATAAGAATGACCTCAATTCCAGGTATGTTTCCTTAAAGTCAACTCCCACCAAAAGGGGCAAGAGTTTGATAAGTTTTTTGGATGTCTATTACGAGCCCAAAGCGTGTGTGATATGCTTTAAACTTATTCAAAAATTTCGGAGATTGAAAAGGAGATGAAAGGGCTGTAGATGGAGATACAGACGTTGAAGAAACCTCCTCACATTTTACCCGAGCACAAACAGTCCCTAGCGGGGGAACATGAGAGAAGCAAACGCACATACGCATGCACAGCTTCCGTAGCCATCACATCCAACAAGGATGATGGCGCTACGTCCAAGAAGCTCGGTTTAGCCGTTAAACAGTCTCAAGAAATGAAAGAGGGCTACTGGCAGGATCCCATTAAATGAAGAAACGATTTTCGGAAGACAAAGGTAATATGTCATCCAAAAGTGTAAGTCCCAGAAGCCCAGCGTCGGCCAAAAATCACTCTCATGTTGAAATGCCAGCCTCCACGAGTAACGCCACTTCTGTGAACTGGCAAATTAGGACCTCGCCCATAAACCGTAAGCGAAATATCGTTATACGATGTGTCCCAGAATCCACGTCCTGCATCCCGAAGGAACGAGTGACACATGATCTAGATCTTCTTCATGAATATGCCAGTGCAGTCCTGAAGAAAGGGGAAATTTACACCGGGAAAAAAGCTTTCCAATAAGGCAAAGCAGACCCCAGCCGCGACATGAAACTATCCCCAAGGCCTCTAAAAATTATTTTAGGAAACGAAACCCAGACAGCACTTCTGTTAGAAGGAAGAACGACCTTACGGGGATCGCACAAACAAGTGTTTTTTCAGCCGGACTACGAGCCAAGGGAACGGTTGGAAATGAGGGAAATACGGAGATAATTGGGGGAGAGAATTGGCAGAGGGGAGAAACGGCTTATAATCAAAGACGTTCAAAAAGTTCAGATAAATGTGTCCTTCCTGTGGCCAAAACCTGTAACACTGAAGGCTGGGTCTCCCCGACAAATCGAGCGTTGAAAGTCATCTATGCAAATGTACAAAGCCTGTTCAACAAGCTGGATGACCTGAGAAACGTAGTGAATAAAATTTAAACCAGACGTTATGGCTTTCGCTGAAACGTGGCTCACTGCAGATATTACTGATGCTGAAATATCACTCAGAGGATAACAGCACTTCAGGAGAGATAGACCAAGTCGAGGAGGAAGAGGAGTCATAGTTTATGTCACTCGCAAGCTGACCGCTATTGCTGACATACACATTCCATTATGCGATGTGGAAGTCTTAAGCGTTACTATATCTGCTAAGTATTCCAGACCACTGACGATATCGGTTGTGTACCGTTCGCCTTATTAGACTTCCGATCAGGATCTCATTCTCATAACGGAACTCTACAAAGCCAGCGAGAAGAAAGATGTCCTCATTGTTGGGGATTTTAACGCTCTTGGTATTGACTGGTAAACATGGACTGCACAGGGAATGCCAGATATTTTCAACCACAAACTATTGCAATGGGCATTAGACAAAAGTCTCTAACAGAACGTCACCTTTGGAACACGGACGAGAGAAGGAAAACAGTCAAACTCTCTTGACCCGATTTTTACACGAGATGAGGACAATGTGCTAGACGTACAGGATCGACCGCGTTTAGGGTCAAGTGATCGCATTACGCTGTGCTTCGAGAACTCACTGTTTTCCAAACCAAATTTACCCGATACTTGGGAAAGAATCATTTGGAAGGGGGAATACTCACTTATGAGAAATACTCACTTATGAGAGATATTCTGGGAAACAGAACTAAATGGTGTAACCAATAAAGATTGGGTAACATTGAGCTCGTTATTGAAAAGGATTGTTAACCTCAACTGTCCTCTCAGGAAAAAGACAACC
The DNA here is from genome assembly GCA_017591395.1 of Schistocephalus solidus. NCBI lineage: Eukaryota > Metazoa > Platyhelminthes > Cestoda > Diphyllobothriidea > Diphyllobothriidae > Schistocephalus > Schistocephalus solidus. The sequence goes on along the minus strand of WEDG01007552.1, from coordinate 186,292 downwards.
ACAAACCGCCCAAAGTGGATAAACGCAAACTTGAATGCATCTTTCAAAAAAGAAATTGCTTCTGGAATTGTTACAGACAAACCGGCTACGATGCTCAGTTACGGGAATATAAGCAGCAACGCAACGTTTGTAAATGTGAGGCTTCTAAGCTGCGGAGGAAGTTCGAACTAAACATACTGCAAAAATCGTTGAAGCACCCCAAAATGCTATATGGCTACATAGGGAGTACAAAGAGAATTCAGGAAATTATTCCTGCCCTTAGGTCTGCAGACGGAAAACTGGAGACCGACGGTCAGGTTAAAGCATCCCTTCTGTCATATTATTTCAGACCATCTTCACCCGAAAGCCTAATCATTTTGCTGCTATTCCAATAGTTTGTAAACAAATGTATACCTCTCATTTTCCTTCCTCATCCACCTCCTCCTCATCCACAACAGAGGACATAGACCTAGACTTTTCACCGACCATAGTTCGAACCGAATTACTTCGTATAAAGCCTACCAAGTCGCCTGGGCCGGATAGAATTGCTGCATGAGCACTTAGAAAACTTGCTGTTGAACCGTGTTTACCATTGTCCATCATATTCCAAAAGTTTTTTGAAGAAAGCAAACTCCCAGAAGAATGGAAACGTGTATTCATCGCCCCGATCTATAAAGTAGGTTAACGATTGGACTATGAAATTTACCGCCCTGTCAGTTTAACTTGCATAGCGTATAAAATTATGAAGCGTATTATCAAGAGGCACTTAATGCGTTATCTGGAAAACAATCAAATCCTATGTGATGTCCAGCATGGCTTCCGTCCAGGACGTTCCTGTCTCACAAGTGCCCTTCAGTTACACGAGAAATGGACGAAGGCAACAGATAAGGGTCATCCAGTAGATGTTGTATTTTTTGACTTCAAGAAGGCCTTTGATAGTGTACCACATGGGCTTCTTTTACAGAAGATTTGCAACTTCGGAATTCGAGGAAGAATTTTCAATTGGATCAAGAGTTTCTTGTCTTTCAGAGTAAAGAGAGTTGCTATTGGAAACTCTACCTCGTAATAGGCAAAAGTCGAAAGTGGTGTTCCACAGGGTTCTGTTTTGGGCCCCCTACTCTTCCTTATCTACGTTAACGACTGACTCAATGACCTAGCTTGTCAAGCTTTCATGTTCGCAGCTGACATAAAAATATGGACTGAAGTCAGCCGCGCTGATGACGCAAAAGGGTTACAGTCGAATATCGACAAACTAAGTGCCTGGTCGGCTAGGTGGCTGCTTCAGTTTAATGTATCGAATTGCGTGATCCTTCACATAAGTGCCAGTCAAAAAGTATCTCTGAACCACCAGTAGTTTATTAATGGCACTGCATTAAAAGAGGTTGAAACACAAAGATCTGGGCATGTGGACAACTGCAAATTTGATGCCCTCAGAACACAGTAAGAAAGCAGTACAGAAGGCAACATGTACACTGCATTGGATCAGACGTGTGTTAAAAATATTCCCCCCTGATCTCTTCGGAAAAGTATGGGGCATCTTCGTGAGACCACACTTAGATAACGGAATACCAGCCTGTATACTGTGGATGAAGAAAGATGTTGACCTACTCGAACAGGTACAGCGGAGAGCAACGAAGCTGGTCAACGGGTTTAAGACTTCACCGTACCAAGACAGATTGAAAAAGCTTGACTTATTTCCTCTTTCCTACAGGCACTTGCGGTGTAGCCTGCTCTGGACATTCTGGATAATCCAGGCTATGATTCCTCCCTGAGATCGGAGGATTTCTTTGATTTTGCCTGCACAACTCATCTGCGTGGTCATCCTACAAGGTCAATAGCGAACGCACGCGATTGAACCTCAAGAAAGTTTTTTTCAGCCAACGAGTAGTACGAGCTTGGAACTCGTTACCAAGTGAGACGGTTACCTCTGACAGCATTTCTGGTTTTAAAAGAAAACTTGATGACATAATATTTGGCAGAAGACGACTCTCGCAACATGATTCCTTTAAAACCAGCATTTCAGAATCTTTCGGTTTATAATTTTCTTCCACAATTTTTCACCTATAGATGCCAACACGCAATTGAATTTATGTTATGCTTTGACTCAAACATTTTAAATGTACACCATTTTTTTATACTGAATGTACACATGGAACGATAGTTTTATATCAATAGGGTCATCAAGGGCAATGCATGTAACCCTTCAAAATATACATATGCATAATACGCTCCATTATTTTACACGCGTTGCAAGTCAAAGTCCAGTCATGCTCCTCCTTTATAGATCAGGGTGATGAATGCACACTTCCATTTTTCCGGGAGTTTGCTTTCTTCAAAGGACCTTTGGAATATGATGGACAATGGTAAACACAGTTCATCTGCAAGTTCTCTAAGTGCATATACAGGAACTGATGCAGTGGGCCGATTTTTAAAGATAAGTGAACGGATTATTTTTACCATATTTATTGCCCCAAACAGTGAACTGTCTATTAATTGTTAGTTAAAAAAAGCTCTTTTTTACTGCTCTATATTATTTGTGGTGGCCATATAATCAATTGGACTAATGAGTTGCACTTTGCATAAGTGTGGTTAAAATTGTGCTCAGTTTGTCGTTTTCTATTAACTGTTTGAAATCAACTGCCATTTTAGCCTATTTAAGTATACTCTTGTTAATTATTAACCCACTTTTTTCTATTAAGTAAACCGAAATTCCGTCTACTAGCTTACGATATCCCGCAAGCGACTCGCGAAAAGACGAACATTTGCAGCTTTCTCTCCATCCTTGAGTAATAGAGTAATGGAAGGGGACCTATCTAGCGTGGGCGAGACTTCGCAGCCCTCTGTAGATATTGTCAACTCTAAAATCCCTTTGGTAAAGCTGGAACCTCTTGATCCTCTAATTGCTCAAGCCTACACCTCGTCCTGCGTTAATCAATTGTCGTCTGACTAATTAGTAGATTTTTTGCTTAAAGGAACTATAACCAATGCCTCTGACACAGTTATCCAACAGGCTTTTCAATTCATTGGGATAATTAGCTCCGAAACCGAAGAACGGATAAAACGCAAGCATAATTTGTTTACTGCGTAATATTCCCAGTTACATATCTGCTTTCGATGGCGCGCGTTTGTTTCTGGAAAGCAGTGGCTTGGGATTCCGAGTCGCGTATGCTAAACGACTCCACTCGCTCAGTTGTAATGCCCCCATATTAGTCAAGCTCTTTTCCTTGATAGAAGTTGACTTCATACTCTCTAGGAAGGAGATTAGTAGAGAATTTTGTCGAAAATGGCATTCCTCGGTTTCCCCTGACCTCACCCCAATGCAGAGAAAACTGAAAAATTTTAAATTGTCGACAAGCAACAGAGAAATGACTACTGCTGCTGCCATGTTGAATAAATCACCTCCAATTTCATCTACGGCTTCGCGATCTGAATTCCCAGCTAACTCTGCACGGAAACCGACCTTGATTAATCTTTTGGGATCCCAAGAAAACAGTAATTCCTTTTTTCGTTCTCAAAACGGCAGTACTCCTCCTATTACCATACCCATACCAAGTTTACCAGTTATTCCTGGTAAACCAACGCAGATTTCTAGCTCAAAGACAAGTCCGGCTAAAGTCTCAAGCACTCGAAAACCGCAAAATTTAGCCTCTCCACGAAACTACTCCGTTACGATCGCCTATTTCTCCCAAAAGCATCCCCATCCCAACAACATCGAATTTCCAGCAATCACCCTGACTTCATACTGAAACCGATAAACGAAACATACAAGCATTCTCACCCAGAAATAGTGCTTCTGTGCCACTCACAAAAAGTTGTGATGTCACCATCGCTGGAAAGCTTTAAGAGGAACCTTGACAGTTTTATGTTCCGCAACGAGCCTGAGCGATGAAGAATTTATCTTAACCCTCGAGAGTCGTGCACCACTTGTCATATTTTTATGACCGCCTTTTGTACCTTTGCAGCCCACATGGTTTCTCTGTATACCGCACTTAATTTTACGTTACAAATAGGGTACTCAAAGGCCCATGCCTATTTCCCTCAATAAATTGAATTGAATTGAATTGAAAAATTGGGAGCTTAGGTACAGCTGCACACTTCTTTTAATTTAGATTACAATTGAGCGGGAATAGTGCTTCTGTGCCACTCACAAAAAGTTGTGATGTCACCATCGCTGGAAAGCTTTAAGAGAACCTTGACAGTTTTATGTTCCGCAACGAGCCTGAGCGATGAAGAATTTATCTTAACCCTCGAGAGTCGTGCACCACTTGTCATATTTTATGACCGCCTTTTGTACCTTTGCAGCCCACATGGTTTCTCTGTATACCGCACTTAATTTTACGTTACAAATAGGGTACTCAAAGGCCCATGCCTATTTCCCTCAATAAATTGAATTGAATTGAATTGAAAAATTGGGAGCTTAGGTACAGCTGCACACTTCTTTTTAATTTAGATTACAATTGAGCGGGAAAATGTCTCAATATCTTCGAATAATACACAATTCAAACTTATCTTGGAGTTGAGGATTTAAAGCAATTGTGCACAGTTGGGCTCAGAAGCTCAATCTTTATTGGTTCCACCTTGTAGTTCTGTTTACCAGGATAACTCTGACATTTGTCTTCTCATAAGTGAGAATTCCCCCTTCCAAATGTTTCTTTCCCAAGTATCGGGTAAATTTGGTTTGGAAAACAGTGAGTACTTGAAGCACAGCGTAATGTGATCACTTGACCCTAAACGCGGTTGATCCTATACGTCTAGCACATTGTCCTCATCTCGTTTAAAAATCAGGTCAAGAGAGTTTGACTGTTTTCCTTCTCTCGTCCGTGTTCCAAAGGTGATATTCTGACAGAGAAGTTTGTCTGTTGCCCATCGCAATAGTTTTTGGTTGAAGTTATCAGGCATCCCCCGTGCAGTCCATGTTTTCCAGTCAATACCAAGAGCGTTAAAATCCCCAACAATGAGGACATCTTTCTTCTCGCTGGCTTTGTAGAGTTCCGTTATGAGAATGAGATCCTGATCGGAAGTCTAATAAGGCGAACGGTACACAACCGATATCGTCAGTGGTCTGGAATACTTAGCAGATATAGTAACGCTTAAGACTTCCACATCGCATAATGGAATGTGTATGTCGGCAATAGCGGTCAGCTTGCGAGTGATATAAACTATGATTCCTCCTCCTCGACTTGGTCTATCTCTCCTGAAGTGCTGATATCCTCTGAGTGATATTTCAGCATCAGTAATATCTGCAGTGAGCCACGTTTCAGTGAAAGCCATAACGTCTGGTTTAATTTCATCCACTACGTTTCTAAGGACGTCCAGCTTGTTGAACAGGCTTTGTTCATTTGCGGAGATGACTTTCAATGCTCGATTTGTCGGGGAGACCCAGCCTTCAGTGTTACAGGTTTTGGCCACAGGAAGGACACATTCATTTGAACTATTTGACCGTCTTTGATTTTAAGCCGTTTCTCCCTTCTGCCAAGTCTCTCCCTCAATTCTCTACGTTGTTCCCTCATTTTCAGCTGGCTCGTAGTCCGGCTGAAAAAACACTTGTTTGTGCGATCCCCGTAAGGTCATTCTTCCTTCTAACAGAAGTGCTGTCTGGGTTTCGTTTCCTAAAATAATTTTTAGAGGCCTTGGGGATAGTTTCATGTCGCGGCTGGGGTCATCTTTGCCTAGTCGGAAAGCTTTTTGCACAGTGTTTATTTCCCCTTTTTTCAGGACTGCACTGGCATATTCACGAAGAAGATCTAGATCGTGTGTCGTTCGTTCCTTCAGAATGCAGGACGTGGATTCTGGGGCACCTCGTTTTACGATATTTCGCTTACGGTTTATGGGCGAGGTCCAAATTTGCCAGCCCACGCTACGGTGGGAGTTCACAGAGGTGGCGTTACTCGTGGATGCTGGCATTTCAAAATGAAAGTGATTTTTGTATGACGCTGGGTTTCTGGGACTTACACTTTTGGATGACATACTACCTTTGTCTTCCGAAACTCGATTCTTCATTTTCTAGGATCCCTGCCGGTAGCCCTCTTTCATTTCTTGAGACTGTTTAACGGCTAAACCGAGCTTCGTGGACGTAGTGCCATCATCCTTGTTGGATGTGATGGCTACGGAAGCTGTGCATGCGTATGTGCGTTTGTCTCTCTCATGTTCCTCCGTAAGGGACTGCTTGTGCTCGGGTAAAATGTGTGGAGGTTTCTTCAACTTCTGTATCTCCATCTTCAGCCCTTTCATATCCTTTTCAATCTCCGGAATGTTTTGAAGAAGTTCAAAGCATATCGCACACGCTTCGTCCTTGAAATTGACATCCAAAAACTTACCAAACTCTTGCCCCTTTTGGCGGGAGTTGACTTTAAGGAAACATACCTGGAATTGAGGTCATTCGTATAATGATTAGTGTTTATGACCTCATTTAAATTTAAATCAGCGAGTTCATCGTGAGGCGATAGCTCAGTGGTATCACCGTCGTTTCCCGCACATTTGTGCCTTGGTTCGATCCTCGGCGGTACCACGTATTTTGCACGATTCCAGAAGGGTATATTTTTGACTTCCATGATGGATCGCAAAAACGATATATGGTGAGTATTTACCGCAATATTAGCAAAAAATGCGCCTAATTGTTCAAAAACGCTTTTAAAAAAACTGGAAATGGTATGCAAAATATGCAAGAACGACTCAGCCGTTTGGAGGTGTTGAAGGTCTTGGATATCTCCAGATCTTCACAAGGTTGTATAAGTTTGGTTCACTGAGTGGTTGTCAGTTTTGTTTGGTGCAGAGGTTGGGTAGTCAATTTGAATAAGATGATAAACAAATTCCAATTTGATGCTGTTTTATAAGGAATTTTGGCACGAAAAAAATTCCAGCTGAGGAGGAAGCAGGTACGTACGTGCAGTTGAAACGATATTGTCCAGAACAGTCCTAGTTAAGTGGTAACGCCTTTCAAATTGTCCAAGTTGGAGAAAAATACAATCGGTGGTTCCTATGCAAACGACCTTGATATAAAACCACATATCTGTGCAGCCTTTGTAGAAATTCAATCTGTATGAAGCAATGATGCTAGCTTATTCGTGTTACTTAGACCTAAGTATCTTATGATTGATCGTTCTTAAAGTGTACTATTTTGAAATACTAGGGGTCCAGAAAGCTTGGCGGGGCCAAAACACATGAAACTACTCTTGGATGGAAAAATTCTAACTGCCAAGTAGAGCTCCAAATTAAGAGCATATGTAGATCAATGTTGATTTTACCAACGCAAATATTGGTGGTGTCTTTAGAAAATGATTAAATACAATTGAACTCATCAGCGTAAACGAACTTTTGTGAATTTTTGAGCACAAGAATGAAGCGGAAGGGATCTAGGACCATGCCTTGAAAAACGCCACTCGTGATCGGTTAAGGCGTTAAGAAGATATAACATACTAAGACCTTCTTTGGTCCTCATAGGGTAGGCAATCTGATCCAATGACTAGTTTCGTTGCCCTACGTTGAACTTTCTCCAAAAGAGTTAGGTCTGGCTTTGACCATAGGTTCCACACCTGAACGCAATATTCCAACACCGGCCGGACAAATATTCCAAACACTCGACCAAACATCTCTTCATCAATATTAACAAAGGATCTTCTGATCGCTCCCAGGATACACATGGCCTTCTTTGCTATCATGGCACAGTGCAACGATTGTTTGAGAAATTGCTTTATCCACACACCCCAATCCTTTAGATCATTTGCCTCTTTGATTAAATAATCACTGATGACTTTGCATTTGTGGAAAGTAAGGTTCAGCAGCCACTCATCACACAGATTTGGCGATCGATCAAAGTTATTTTTTAAGTTCCATGCATCCTCTGGCTATTCCATCGAAATCCATAACTTCAGATCATCACCGAACATGACCTTCTCGGATGTCAATCAATCAAGACTGTCGTTTTGTAAATCAGAAACAGAATGGGACCCAGAATGCTCCTCATGCGGAACCCCACTTTAAACTGTTTCGCAGTGCGACTTGGCCTCACTAATGCAAGCACTTACGCACCTGTTTGCGAGAAAGTAGGCCAACCATTTCAGTAGGTTACCAGTCACAATCATTTGACGCAGCTTCGATATCAGGCGTCTGTGTGGGGCCCAGTCAAAGGCTTTGCTGAATTCACTATATACCACATGGATGGACGAAACCAATTCCCATGATTTTGTCCAGTTCACCATGGCTGTGAGCATATTTGTGATGCAGGATCGACCACTTCTAAATCCACGTTGATTTGAACTTAGCAAGATGTTCTCTTCATGATGCTTCATCAGTTCTATTTTTTTATCTTCTCCATTATTTTGCAAAAAATACTTGTGAGACTAACTGCTCTGAAGCTATTTGCTGATATTCTCTCTCCACCTTTATAGATGGGCATTATGTTGGATAGCTTGCACTCGGTAGGCAGAACCCCCACCGCCATCGAACTTTCAAAGATCTTGGAGAGCGTAGAGGCCAGCTGGTCGGTGAGTAAATTCATAACATTTGCAGATATGCTATCTAGGCGCGGCGGTTAAGTGGACTGTAGCTGTTTCATAGATTTCATTACTGTGTCTGCTGGGAATGTCACCGTGCTTATTTTATCTCCGTTTGTCGCAATACTTTTGTGTTCTTCCTCATCAGATGGCAGCTCCTATGCATGCATGGACATAAAGAAATTGGATAAGAGGTTGATCTTAAGAGAATTATGGGTTAAAATGTATCTTTGATAGTCTTTAAGACAAAAAATGGAGGCCCGATTTCGTTTTCCCTTATTTACGTTAGCGAAAAACCTTTTTGGTCCTTTTGGAATGTCTCTGACTATTTCTAACTCAAAGGCTGATCTTTCTTTTCTCAGAAGATTTTGATACCAATTTCGCTGTTTTTTAAAAAGGAAAAACTTTCAGGTTGTTGATATCTGGCGTAGGTTTTTCACAGACTCCTTTTATTCTTGAGATCCCTTTTTATGTCCGATGTTACACACTCGGGTCGGGAGATGCACGATCTCCTTTTAAGTAGACAACTCTACTAACTGCTGAATAAAGTTGCTGAAAAGATCCAGGCAGAGTTTTGGTAAGGTATATGTGCAGGACTCTAGTCTATCTCATTCAGTAGTTGTTTTATTTTTTCATAATCCCCTTTCCATGCGTTTATCTCTCTAACTACTCAAAGTTAAGGTAAGAAAAATGACTGTACTCTCAAGCATGGACACAATGATCACTTCGTCCAAGGTGCGTGCGGGCAATTGCGTAAGTGGATGCGTGGATATGCGTGGATGTGCGTGTGGATGCAATTGTCGTCTTAACTAAGGATGCGATCCAAAAAGCTTGACTGTTGCTCATTTCGGAACCAGGGGTTCATTTTGACATGTTGGGTAATGAACTCATCAGTACCCAAGCGAAGTTTTTTCTGTTCAAATGAATTTACGACCATCAGCAGTATAACAAATTCCGATCAATGTCTGAAGACTGAAATCTCCATGTGTTTGCTACGGCTGATTTGCTTTACCTCTGTGATGAGTGCTTTTTCAGTGCCCATCCGTTGCTCTGCGGGTCGATATATCACAGCAATATGGAGGTCCGGTTGTTTTGGGACTTTCAAGTTACAACTAATTATTTCGCGAAACCTGCCCCTATTTGATGAGGGACCATCCGGAATGTAGCAAATGTCATCTAACATAAACATTGCAAGTCCCCCACATATACGCTCGTTATGATCCATGCAGACGAACTGAAATCCGTTAAGTCTGTCTTCTGCGTCTGCAATTTGCTCATTTAACCAGATTTCTGTAAGAACTATGAAGTTAAAGTGTTCAGGGTCCAAGGCCAGTTTGATTTCATCCATTTTTGAAAAGACTCTACACATGTGTGCACATCATTGTTTTCTTGTTTTTTTTTCTCTTTACTCCGAAATTGTGTGTTTTTTTCTTACCAATGACGAGTATTGTTGGATATTTCGCAAGATATATCTACTCCCCTGTTTGGATTAAAATCTATAGGCATTTGGTAAGGATGGTGACTGGCGTGGTTGCCGTCAATTTCACCGGATGTTTCCATAATGAAGAGCGTTCTGTTTTCCTGATTTTGTTTTCTACCATTTCAGGTAAGTTTGCCCTTCACATTGACGTCTTTTCAATTCTGTTACCAGTGCCACGATTTTCATCCGATCGATGGGAAAGTAATCCGGCTGATAAAACACTCTACGATAATTGTTTCGATGCCTGGACATTCGAAACAGGAGTATATCTACCTGCTGTTTGCTTCCAAAGATGACTTTAAACGGTCTCGGTCGCCCCGACTGCTTTCATTTCTAACGAGAGGCCTCAGTCAAAAAATCCTTTGGATTTCAAAAACAACACCGGGTTCTTGAGTATCATTTAATAACTGTTGGAATGCCAACAAATCCTGCTTTACCTATTCGTTTGGGGTTTCACCAGTAGCCTCGGGGACACCTTGAACTACAAGACAGCATAATCTGTCAGGCAGAGACCCTGTGTTTGCATCCTGTTTTCTGTTAGTGATGGAGGGTTGAAGAATGCACCTTGTTACTGCCTTTATTACTGTTTTTGAATTGGCAATAATCGGTGAGCCTGCTGGTTGATCTTAAGACCTCGCTTTGGCTCTTTCAAACAGCGCAAAGTTTTTGATACTGCGTTCGCTCGAGTTGCACCCAAAGAGGCTAAATTGGGGTTTTTGGCATCTAGGTCTGTCTATATGTCGCAGACGTCTGTGGTAGACGTTTTTATACCTTATCTTAGTGGCAACCATTTATTGCATTATTCAGCAACTATGCAACATTTGTTTGTGTATCCAGAGGATAACGCATTCTGTCTGAGCAGGATGACAATGGTAAGTGCCTGAGCTGGTTTGATCTCCCTAACGAAGCAGATAAATTTCTATTGATTTACTGAGCCCTTTAGACGTGATGCCTTTGAGCTGTACATTAGGTATGCTTGAAGAAGCTGTACTTGCATACGTAATTTATTGATTGGAATTTTCGCTATTGCTCGTGTTATTTTGCCAACAGAATAATGAACCGAATCCTTTGGATTGGCCAGTCCTTGTTTCAAGTTTTCTATCTCTTTTCCATCAAAATGAATTTTTATAGGAAACGTAAACACCCCAAACATTCTTCGTACTCATAGGTGACATCCATTAGTATTATCAGGATTTTTGCCTGCGTGGCAGTAGGAGCAGTGGTAACAAAATATATGTCTTCGCCGTCCTTTTCTGTTTGTATACAATTATTTTATTATATTTCATGTGGATATGGCCAAGCGGTTGGAGGCGTCGAATTAGGTTTTCTGGCAAAGGTTAAACTCCCGATCGCAGTGTCATATTTTCCACGCAGATGAATCGTGAGCGCTCTGTTTTCTATACCTCTAATAATTATCTGTAGATGCGTTAATAAACAATGAGCAAAAATATTTAACGGAGAGACTTGTAAGAAGCATGCAACGACTCGGCATTTTTTGTGCTTTCTCCTTTAGCGAACATGATACTAACATAACACAGACATAACAATAAATTATGAAATCGTTTGAATAATTATCAGAAAAAACACTTTGTTAATAAAGAGAATTGCTAAAGTTATTAACAGGTGCTCCTAATGTGCGCAAATAAGCAGCCGTTACTCTTTAAAAAACTTTTATGAAGGTGAAATATGAAACAACAACGAATAAACGTGTTATGCCTTCTAAACTGTCTCGGTCAAAATTAACAAAATGAGAATGGATTTCATTATTTTAATCTTACTCTAATGAACAATTTAGTTAAATCCGAAATTGAAGGTAAAAAATCAATTTAAAACGTGAATAATATTCAATTCTTCGCAAGCCTAAGAGGAGATGTTGAGTGGAATCTCTGTCGACCATTCACAGCGTTCGCGGTGCTGGTTCTCATTACCAGAATTTTAAACGAAAATAATCAAGGACTTGCTACTGTGCAAATGGATAACAGACTGATGCAAACATTTCTGCAGAAGGATGAGATGATCGGATCCTAAAAGGAAGTAGGGAAGAGGGGTCCTAACATAGAGCCGAAAACATTTAACACATTCGCCAACGCAGAATTTATCTGAAATATCGTATGACCCGCTGAATTGTGAATCAATCACAATCCTCTTTGATGCCTGTACTCCGAAGAATTTCTGCATGAAAAAAACTATCAGACAACTTTCTAATTCCACCTCTTGTGGATCGGATAAAATCCCACCTTGCATACTGAAGCATATGATATATGCTCCAATACTGCTGACTAGTCTATTCTCTTTACTCCAGTCGAATGGTATATATCCAGAAATCTGGAAATACTCAAGCATTACACCAATCTTTAAAAACCTGAACCGATCTGATACACAAAGCTATCGTGGTGTTCACCGAACAGCGGTAATATCAAAAAACTTAGAAAAAATAATTTCAAACTAAATGCTTAAATATCTAACAAACACTAACCTCATACCTTCCCCTCAACACGCTTTCTTGCCTCAAAAACTCATGTCATTCCTGCAATCTCACCTTCCTTGTATTCGTTTCAAGTAACAGAGATGACGGAAACACGGTGGCTATGATATAATTTGACCTACAAAAGTTTTCGATAAAGTCCCCATAAAAGGCTTCTAGTGAAGCTCATAGAACATGGGATTGGGTCTTACCTTCTCGACTTTCTAAAATCTTGCCTTCAAAACCGATATCAGGTAGTACAAATTCGAAACGTGGTCACAGAACCATCTCATATTTATAGTGATGTACGTCAGGGGACTATTCTAGGTCCCATCCTATTTCTTATATTCATTTTCAACTTATCCTCTATTATCAACGTCAGCTAAAAGATTTTATATGCGGATGACTTAAAACTTGCATATGCATATAACAGGGATACAGTAGCCAGTATGCATAGAACGATTTAAAATGATCTTAAAAAAACTAAGCGAATGGAGTACTAAATGGCAAATGCCATTCTCTCCAAGTAAATGTCATCTCCTGATTTTTGGTCTACGGAAACTTCCTCCCTTAATTTTCAACAATTAGGAATTAACCGAGACAATATCAATAAAAAAATAGCTCTTAGCTATACAAATACTCTTGATTTATCTCCCCAAAGTAAACAAATATCACCAAAACCACTAGATTATGCGGATTCATTTGTAAAAATGTCTCCTCACCTACCCTAATAACACGACTATATAAAATGTTCGCTTTACCTCTCCTGGATTGATGCTTAATTTGTTTTGGCATAAAGCCCTCAGACGGCCAAAAGAAACTAGAAGCCACTCAAAGATGCTAAACAAGATCCTTATTCAAATGTGATGGGCTCAAGGGTCATAAATGCAAATATACAATAGATATGGTCTTCAACCCGTCTGAATCAGAAGACATCAAAATGGTCTCACTTTTCAATTGAAAATCACATATGACCAAGATATTCTCAGAATGAATATACTAACAAATCAAAACGGCTCCCAAGACACTAGAAATTATGCAAATATTATAAAAATTCCTAAATGCAAATAGGCCCAAAGATCCGAATTCCATTCCATAAGATACGTGACAATATGGAATGCCCTGCCAAGTTCTATTAGAAATAGTCAAACCCTACTAGAATTTCAAATAAATTGAAACAATATCTGTCAAATAATACCAGGCATCTATTTTTGAATAAGATAGGACATTTTTCAACTCAGTTCTTTAACATATAATTCGGGCCGAAAGGGCTCTGATAACGCCAACTTCGGGAATCATGAGTTTTACGACGTGGCGATTACCATCGGCGATAACGTCTTCAATTCTGAGTCCTCTTGATGAGCTGCCGTATCTGCGCCTAGATTTCAAGTCCAAGCGTGCGCTTCCGACGATGGCGATTGACATTTCACTCAGGTCAGAAGCTCCCAAGAGTATTTATTTCCCGTCCATTTATGAACATCTTACGACGACCTGCAATGTACACCTTCTGGTTATTTGCAAGCTATAGATGGTGGATAGTGACCTACAAGACTTATAAATACCTGGCCTCTGGCTGTGCGCAAGAGCTCACACTTTTATGATTTATAAATCCATCATCCATTATCAATTTATATATTCATTATACATTATCCATTTTTTGGTCCCCAGGGCCAGAGGGGGCCAGCCGAGGCTGGTGCTCGTAGGGGTTCTACTGTTGAAACTAATTTAAAAAATTATGATAATTGTACATTTTCAAATGTTTTTGGATACTGTGTTTATTTTTATGTATAATTTTATGATTTTTAAACAAATTCCTTTTAAATTAATTTGTTAAACTTACTTTTTTTATCTCTGCCTGAAAGTTGTATACTTTTTCCGTTTTTAACATCATATATGCTATACGTAATTCAAATTGGCAACGAGCCGCATGCCTAGGTTTTGATAGAGATATATGAAACGAATGACACTAGCTGTTTCATAAAGCCAGATCAAACATAATCGACACTATATTATAAATAAAAATATGAAGACTATAGGACTGCATTGAAAGTTCCTTACCGTTGAACTATTCTTGCCGTTTATCCATTTTCACCTTTTTTAGGAATCAGTTCAAATTAGTCTAATTGTTCGGCAGACTCCACACCAGAATCGACTGCACTCACATCTGATTTGAAGTGCCTATCCCTTCGAATCGACTGCAGACGTTTCTACCTCTGTCAACTGAATACTCTCGACCGTCAATAACAGACTAGTCTTGATCCAAACCATTCTTACCCTGATACATTCATCCCCATTCTGTATAGCTGTTTTATTTTTCAATTTTGCTTTTTATAAACCTTGGAAAACAGATTTATTTTCTTAAAACAGACTCGTCATTTCAAACACTGCTTTTTAAGCAAACAAACAAAACAAAGCTAAAGTAGTTAATCAAAAAGAGGAGTTTGTTTTAGGTTTTTTCCTGTGTTCTAAGGTTTCGACGGCACCCAAGAAGTGCCAAATAGATGAACCTTTATATTTATTTATTACTCACGAATTTATTTTGGTACACTGTTAGTTGTACTTTCAGGTTTATTGTTAAACATGTCCGGCAGACAATTGTTTTTAGAATGAATGTTAATCAGAAAGAATAACAACAACCAACTGCATTTCGGATAGAACATCTCTCCACATAAACAAACAAAAGAAAATAATTCCAGTCACCGTTTCAGTTTTCATCGGTAACACTCATTGTGGTTCTTAGTTTCAACAAAACTACTCAAATAGTTGGCCAGATTTCTCACAGGCAGGTGACAGCGTGTTTGTATTGGAGATTACAAGTCTCACTGGGAAACCTTTAAGAGAAGTGTTCCGCAGGGGCGCGTTCTGGGTCCCATTTTGTTAATGCTATACGTGAATGACAGCCTTGTTTGTCTGACATGCGAGAAGGTTATGTTCGCTAATGATCTGAAGTAAAGGAACTCGGTTTAAGAACCGTTGGATGTGCGGAACTTACAAAAACCTTAGATCACTTGTATCCATTGTGTGATGAGTGGCTGCTGAGCCTTAATTTCAACAAATGCCAAATCATCCGACTGCGGTCTAGTTACAAAAAGATGAAAAGGTTTGAATATCAGTACTTCATCAGTGGTCACCAACTCGAGGAGGTAGATGGTCTAAATGACTTGGGTATGTGGATAACACCTACTAACAAACCATCGTTGTACTGTGCAAATATAACAAAGAAAGCTATATGTATCTTCGGAGCGATCAGAAGATCCTTAGTTAATTTAAATGGAGAGCTTTTTGGGTGCGTGTTTTGAACATTTATCCGGCCGGTGTTGGAATATTGCCTTCAGGCTTGGTGCCCATAGACGAAACATAACTACGCTCTGTTGGAGAAAGTTCACCGGGGGCGACGAAACTAGTCAGTGGATTGGAATGCCTACCCTTAACGGCCAACTAAGAAGATTTAAAATTTTTCCCCTGTCTTATATGCAATACAGAGGGGATATGATCTTAGTCTTCAAACTTGTCAGAGGAGATGAGTGTGCTCTTCAGATGGCTGACTTTTTGAAGTGGCAAACACGAGAAATCTCCGAGGGTACCAATACCAACTGAATAGAAACTACGCCAAACTTGAAGTGCGGGCCAATTTCTTTTCCCAACGGGTGATTGAAAGAATGGAACAAACTTCCTTGATGCCTTACACAATCCCTTCGAGTTGGCAGACACCGTTTGCTCATCTTTTATAATTAACGGCCCACAACGATGACCGTTGATTGAGACTGATGTTGGGTATAGAGGTGAACCTAAAAGGATCAAACTAAGGAGGGTTGATTTTTAATTCTAGATTGTACGTCTTAGCGACCATGGTGAAGCACAACGCCCGAAAAACTTCAAATTGGCCACCAAAACTGCATAATCAGCAGCTCTGTCTACCTTCCATTGGAAAAATGCTACATCCCTCCGCACCGCCTCCTACTCATTTAAGTTGTCTGTTCTTAATTCAGAGTTTCGCCTTTAATCAATTATATTGTTTAACTTCAAAAATCTACGTTTCCCCTTTTATTATAGCTAGCTGGTATAATTTCACTGAAGGATGAACGCTCTTAATAGAAACCAACTGTTGACATAGCCAATGTAAAAATTAAATATGGCCGAAAGCCCGATACGGAATCTGTGACGTGCCTCACTGACAAATGTCAGAGTTCCGTTCCACAAGTAAAGGATAGGCAGAATGTTAAGGTTCTGCTAGGTCTAAGTAGAACCTCACGAAATCTTTTGTATTCGATCACAAGAGTAATGAAATGTCCTAATATTCTGAGAACACAATTCCCGTAAAAGAGATCGCAAGGGGAATATGTTTCCTTTCTGTCTGTCTCAGACGATTTACCTGCGCCGGGGTTTTCAGCCGGCCGTGACTGGTACTGAAAAATCTGCGTCGAATCTATCACTTAGTCCTTTCCTGGATATTTATTCCAATGTGTTCAGTTTTTGAACATAAATCTGAAAGATAGTAACCGAAATTACTAAAATTACCCCTTGGGGTACTTCATGAAATAACATGGCAATTTGGGAAAGTTGCTGAGGGAAATCTGGGACAACTGTAATCACTGAAGGTCCCCAACGTTAAAGGATAAATGAGATATTATGCGGATGGTTTAGCTAGCTTTAAACCTATCGTAGTCTCCTCCAACGTGGATTATACTACGAGCTACAACAATTACGGCTTGCTTAGTATTACCATGAGTATTCACTTAGTAACGCTCATTGATGAAAGCTTACCGATCGTTAACGGAACTCACTCGTCCCGTTCTGCCTTGGGGCTCATTCTAGAGCCCCGCCAGCAGCCGTACATTGGCTGGTTAACGCAGAAGAAGAGTAACTTGTCATTAACTTGATTGTTAGTTTGAATGTTTCTATAACGAATTATCTCAACGTCAGAGTAAAAACTGAAAGAAAGTATGTCCAAACTATTCCAAAACAAATAGAGAAGACGAAAGATCTGGGATACTGCACACGAATGCTTTGACCTAGAGGGAAATAAGCCAGCCTTCGAGGTAGTTCAGCTATCCCTGAGCTATATGCTGGCCTCTATCGTCTTTAACACTCACATAAAACTAAATAAAGCCAAACAAATAAAAGGATGTTCAACTTAAGTCACTTGCATTTTCACCCATAAATTGACTAGGCCTATTAAGAAAACAAATGAATACGTAGGAAGAGTGCAGGCCTTTCCTAACTGCTGCGGCTGAAGATCTAATAAGCATTGACATTTTCAATCATAGTAAAGGACTTGGATGCTGAAATCATGGTCAACGTTGTGTGTTCTCTTGAATGTTTCTCGCAGTTAAATGAACTTGACTGTCATTCAGTCGTGGAAAGCAATGACTGCCTCTAAGTTAACATAGCTTGCCGCACATATGCACGTCATGGGAAAAATTACAATGAAATGTTTGGAGGCGGCCACCTACCGGCACTGCCGCCGACTAAAGGAAATATAACCCGTTGATTACGTTCATTACACCGCTTTCTGCATAGAAATGATTTTCGGCGAAGATACCCATTCGATTCAAGCTAACGAACGATTTAGAAAATGCCAGTGATTGGTAGCGAAGATCAAAATTTTTATGAAACGTGTGAACCGAGTTTTAACCTTTGTGAGGTCAAGTATATGCACATTCAATGGTCGTTTGTGACCGTATTTCAGTCTGATTGTGTAGGACACGACAATTAAGTAAGCATATAGTCTAACGAAAAGGTTTAGGCTCAGTGACTCAATGAAGCATAAATTAGCTTGTAAATTCCGTCTTTATACACAAAACAAACGGAATGTCCTTACTTATCACAGTCTGCCAGATTAAACCGTACATGCCCACGTAATCGTCATCTCGTAAATGTCAACAGTGTATTGGAAGGTAAGATTTAGTAACCCAGTGACAGCATTTAGAACGTGACAGCATAACATTTCTAATTAAACAGCATTTTTCTCCAGCCAGTTTACGCCATTTGACATAGAATAGTGAATTGGCATACTGACAAAGCCATGGGAGTTTCGACCCTAATAGCAATGAAATACGATTCGAGGCTCGAACGGTCGTACGTCAATCGCATCTGGAATTTGATTGGTTGCTAGTGCACCTCGATGACGCGTCGCTAAGGGCGCAAAAGAATGCGCGCATCGGTATTGGCAAATCGATCGGGCACTGACCTGTCAATCCCGCGCGCGCCGTGCCACGCCATTTCCTGTACTGTCGTGCTGCTACGCGGTCGCTTAACTGCCTGCACCCCTGTTCTGCCTATACTGACCGTTTTTTTTTGCTTTTTTTGCAGAATGTTTAGAGCAGTTTCTGAGAGAACACTTAGTAGACGTGCCCAGAAAGGTTTTCTGGCTGATTTACGTCAAATTGCCAAGAATATGAGGGAAATGTATCCGCCTGACTCATCTTCATCTTCGTAGCATCTGAACTATTCCTCTAGTTCCTCATATGATGACTCCGACTCTGTGATTTCCTCTGTTGATGAGGAGACAAGTTGGACGTCAAATATATCTGACGTGGCCGCAAACAAATCTTCATACACACCTACAATTGAAGAGGAACCTACGGTTCGAGAGGCTATGAGTTCATGGGCAATACGCTCGCGTTTACCATTGATTCATCTCAGCAGTCTTCTGAAAATTATCAGACGGCTGACCTCGGATCTTCCTGCAGACACACGAAAGCTGTTGGGTGGGGTAAGTGATGTTTCAACGGTAACGGCAATGGGCAGTTAACTGAGCAGTTTCGAGATCCTACCAGGCGTCTAATAGGCAAAAGTGTTGATACTTATTTAGCCATTGATGGGCTCCCCATACATAAGAAAACTAAGCGCGGGTTTTGGCCTATCCTAGGTAGAATCATGGAGCCCTTTGTTAGTGAAATATTCGTTGTGGGAATTTACTGTGGCTATGGAAAGCCCTCAGATGTACAAACTTTCTGTATGCGGCTCACTAAAGAGTTAAAATCTTTGGTCAGAGATGGTCTGCGTGTTGAACATATCAAGAGGTCTTTTGGGTTTCGTTTAGCAGCTGTAATTTACGATGCTCCAGCAAGAGCTTTTAGTAAGCAAATTAAGAATGTTAACGCCTATTATGGCTGTGAGAGGTGTTGTCTTAAAGGTGATTACGTAGATAAAGTAGTATATGATAGCGTCTCAGAGCGTTTGAGGACGGATGCCGATTTCCTCTCCGTAATAGATGACTGCCATCGTATCGGCACTGCACCATTGCTAGCATGTAAAGTGGGAATGATTACTTCCTTTCCTTTAGATCCTCTACATTTAGTTTACCTGGGTGTAATGCGACGTATTCTTAACTTGTGGCTGAAAAGTCCAAGAGAAGTTCATTTCCGGTTGTCACCTGAGGCAATATCTACGGTTAATGATAGATTAAAAGTCACTTAATGCCTACTTGCCACGGGAATTTTCACAGCGCGCAAAAGTCTATTACTGATTACGATACCTGTAAGGACACTGAACTGCGTCAGTTTCTGCTGTACACCGGTATAGTCATCCTTAAATATGTCCTTCACAAAAAGATATTGGAAGCACTTTTTACAATTGTTCACGGTAAACGCTGTCTTGTTCGTCCCCATTCGTGCAAAGAATGGGTGACCTACTGTAGGCAACTGTTTAAAATTTTTGTAGAAAAATATTCGTCCTTATATGGTAAGTCGGAAATGGTGTACAATGTTCACAGCATTGTTCATCTACCAGATGATGTCCAACGACATGGTCCCCTAGATGGTTTCTCGTCTTTTCCATTTGAAAGTTATCTAGGAAAAATGAAGCGCATGCTTAGGAAACAATCACAGCCACTTCAGCAAGTTGTCCGTAGGCTAGGAGAATTGCAGGCAGAGCGGCGGCCGTTAAGTGGTCTATCAGAATGGACTTCTTCCTATGAACACCGCGACGGGCCACAACCACCATCTGGTCGTTCGTTTACACAGTTTCGGTATATTAAGAACAAAAGCTTAAAAGTTGGTACGACGCCATCAAATGGGTCACTTATGGAAGGCGATAAATTAGTATGTGTGCAGAATATTGTCCGCTATTCGAGTGGCAACATAGGCTTAGTGTTTGTAAATTATGAAAATCTCGAGGAGTTTTTTGATTATCCTGAAAACTCGTTATTTATTAACGTTTATAAAGGTACATTAGGGAACGTACTCAAAACAAGCCCATTGCCGTCCACCGTCCGGAAATACGCATGCTTCCCCTTAAACGGTCACCTGGTCTTAATCGAAATCAATGGAAGATGAGACACGGAGGACTGACATCATGGAATCAGCCAAGCATGCCGCCTAAATGCTTAATATTTTGAAGAATGCATCAGACGGTAACTTTCCCTCATATTCTCGTACTAGGTTTTTTTCTCACTGTAACTCTCACCGTTCAACGGTCGCTGTCCACCAATCCTACAACCCAACAGTCCCGCAGCTATTGATTTGTGGACAGTGAAGGGAGGCAGTGAATGATTAGATAGTTTTTGCATTCCTAATCCCTATTTTTCCTGTTGGGTTGTAGCTCATTATGTCTGACGATGGATTTCATACTGGGCGTCCCAGAAGGACTAAGAAATGTCCTATAAATTCCAACGTTTTCGTTACGAACATCCCGTCCCTCTCGTCGTCATCGGTACGCAGAACAATTACCACAGTTACCTTTTTTAGGACAATTCATCTGGTAGCAGCGGTTCCAGCATCACTATGCCTATTGCCCAGTCTCATCCACATGCGGGTAAGCCATTACCTTCCATAGATAATCTTCCTAGACGTGATTCGGTGCAAACGAAAGAGGCGATGTGATAATCAAACAAGAAAATCCCGCCGATCAGCCATCAAAGCATGTCTTAGATGGATAATGCAAAGCCAAATGCAACAAATAAGACTTTTGCAGGCTTTGAAAGTGGAGGTGGCGGCCACACGGCATCGACTGGATGAGCACATTGGTACCTGCGGCACACATGCGCCCCAGCCTACTGCAAGGGGTCCGATTTTACAGCAAATGTCGACCCTTGAAGAAGTAGATGCCCTGACCAAAGCCGTCGCAGACAGGGCATATAGGCAGCAATTGGTAGGTTGGCTGGACATTACTTACCGTCTAACATGGTTACCCATTTGGCCTCCCTTGGCGGCGATAGCGTCAGTTATTTTGCTGATCGCGTTTTCACAGCCCTCTTCGCCGATGAGGTGACCTACCGATTAACTTTATACGGTCGGCACCAGAACAAGAAGGCATTTTTACTTTCCCCTTTATACGGAATTCTTTTGGGTAAGAAATTTCTCATTATGAACTAATTCATGTGCACCGCAGACGTGTTCAATCTTTGGAATATTCCGCAAAAGGCGGATAAATTGCAGCTGGAACGACCTTTTAAAAAATGCCTTTAAAAAGGCATATGATCGACTGCAGAAAAGGGGCTTAAAGGCAACCCAGTTACTCGAGTAACTGTCTCTGGCTTAATGGCCATGTTTTCTATGCAAAACAAAACCTAGTTTGGATAACAAGGGAACCGAACATGATTTCTTTAGCCATTGAACGATTTAAGCTCAACCATCTACTACTCAGCATATATTATGGGTCAATACGATTGCCTAGTAAAACGTTAGATTAAGCTCCAGGGCACGGTGGGAGGCGCACGTCCCGCAATCTCACCACTGATAGCACTTTGACCATAAGGCCAAATGTGCAGATAGCACATTTTGACCAAACTATTTAGTCTCACCATTACCTAACAAATAAAATGTTAAAATTTAAGTAAACAACAATGTGTAACTGCTACATTTCACAGGCTAAGTAAATTGTGAAGGCCCTGAACCTTAGTTCTTAACTTCGCATCGTGTTAAGCTTCGATTCGGAAAATTTGAACCTAACTCTTGGACTAAACGCTCACAGATTATTTGTCATAAAATGACATATGTCTAAATGAATAACTTGTAATGTATAAGAATTCTGAAACACCGTAATAAAAGACTATTTTTGTACTCGCTATTCATCATTAAAAAGTCAATCAGCCTATTTTTATACAATATATTTTAATTTTACAATTGTTTAAATAAGAAAAGTGTAAATTGACATGGATACGTAGGAACCACCTTCTCAATAGGACAATTAGAAGCTTTTAGCAGTTCATGAGAAAAGAATTTGCGAAGGGACGACAAATAGTATGGGTTTTTGCATCAGAACTTTAATACGTATGACGTATGCACGCCTCTCATTGCACGTTGGTTGTTGGGTTCGATACAGCTATACAGCACTCAAGCTAATGCAATTTACAGAAAGCTCTGTGAACCGGCACTTCAGAAAAACAATCACTTAAAAACCCTCGTTTCCAGATGCCTAATGCAAAAACAGACAATTTCCAAAATAAATAAACAATATTGGAAGCGAAAACGTTTTCTTTTTCGACGGCAATTGTGACCACTGGGATGACTGTTCTCAGTAAAACACCCTACTATCTCTGTTTACGAACACAGCGAATTATGTCAGGTTCTGTATTTGTATGTTGTTTTCTGGCAGATTCTTAAACTCGATAGAACCTCATCGATTGAGATGAACTGCTCAGTTGACGAAGCTACCATCACTGTGACTGTTTGACTGTTTTGTAATTGCGCGTTTCTTACTCCCGACCACGGAAGTTTTAGATAAAGATAGTATGCAACAAAGGACTGACCATTTGCAGTACTTACTTAGTTTTGTATATATTTTAACATTAATTATTCATACGTTTTAGAATTAAATACTTTTATAACGTTTTCGATGACCATTGAAAAAACGATCACATGAGTCATTATTTACCGATCTCAAGTAATGTTCTTTGAAATTTGGAATGCATTTTCACTTAGGAAGCATTACTTAACAGTGGTTGTGATAGAGGGGATTGGACAGAATTATCCCGAAATGCTGCCGGCAATTGAATGCCCTTCCTTTCGGCCACCTAAAAACACCACACTGGTTAAGAACGGCTACTTAAATACCATGAACTTTTGTTTTAATTCTCGATACTCATATAACATCCAGTAGGTTGTCTGAAGACATGCAAAAATAGTATTGCACCTATCGACTTCTTTAATTATTATACTTGATGAAACATTTTTTTTCGTTTTAAAAATGTTTTCGATGTTGAAATATTATAAGACATTGAAATTTTCATTCAAATTGAATCACATATTTGTTTATCAATAATACATATTAGGTATATAAATATATATATAAAAGGTCCTTTATGATAGCTTTTTAACAACAAGAGGAAAATTATTCTTCTCATTTTCTCAAAGGTATTCAGGTTGTAGACGTTTAACTTGAAACGCAAATGCCACGGTAAATCGGGCTACAAATTACTCTGCAATTGAAAAAGAAATTGTAAAACCGAACGATACCGCTTATTCGAATACAAAATTGGGAGAAGACGTGATTCGATATCTAGTGCTTTCAATAAATCATATTTTTTGTGCATGCTTTTTATTAAATGCTTTTACATTGATATGGATAGTGAAAATCAATAGACAGAGAAATAGTTCTTAGTAGTTATTTTTACAGTTCGATTTTGCAAGTGGCCGAAAAGAAGTGCTTGCAAAAGATTTCACGTTGGTGTAGAGGATATGCCTTGGAAGTGAATTTCATGTTAAGCGTTCTCGCAACTCCGCTTCAGTAATGCTTTCCAGTCGAAAACGAACCTCAGAATTTCAGTTGACATGTCATAAGAATTGCAAAATGTCGCGGAAAGATTGAAAGTCAGCTATCTGCGTAATGGCTGCTGCGTAATTAAACGACCATTAACACTGACTTAAAATCAACTCACATGTTGTTTGCTGACGTATCTTTAAAGTCTGCTTTTTAATCAGGACCCACCTAATTTTATTATATAAAATAACAAATACTGAAAAATAAAAATAAACCTTTTGCATACGGGATGAAGTGTTATTTGTGCTCAAACAGTCACAACATCAGTTTATTTACCCAGCTTACTGCAAAACTATGCTTTTAGCCTTAATTAACTTGCTAAAATCCCTCAATTTGAAGGCTTAAACACAATAGATTTTGAATAGAATCATACCTTTTCACTGGCTGCTGCTTATCCAGCCCAGTAAAGCACCCATGCTGGGAAAAAGGCCTTCTTGAACATATAGCTTTATTTTGTGAGTGTAAAGGTAACTCCGATACACTGATTTTAGAATGCTAAATATTCAGATTTACGATACAAACTATTTTATCTTACAAAAGTTTAATAGCCCTTTGGTATGCTCCAAACTACAGTTGATGACCTAATTCATATTAATTCATTATTAGAATTTGAATTGGTATATCAGAATACATTTTGTCGTGTTATTTTAATTTGTTGACTGTATTCGAGACCAAAGCCTTTTACGAAAGTACATGACATGTTGCAGCCTTGTGCATTGAAGGAAAACGGCAGGATTTTGGCAAAATTGGAGTTTGCCGGATATCTAATGCAGTGAAGAGTATCACACCGCATATGCATGAGCCTACCATTAATGTCAAATGAAGACGAAAGAGCGTTAGCCTTTCTTTAATAGCCGATAAGGACCAAGTAACCATGACAAGTGGCATTCTCTTGAGCCCTCACTGATAACGCCTATTGCAAGATTAAGACGCGTCATGTAGATGATAGAAAAGAATGCGCTGATTTGCAGTAAGGATGGATTTCTCAGTATCGGTCTGACCTTGTCGGTAAACCTCACGTATACTTCTCCTTAAATAGGACACATGAAGAGGAACCACCGCAAATCAAGTTTTTTGTGACGAAATTCCAGGGAAAATATGGTAAGGTTTATGGTTATAGTTAGGATTAACTTTTAGATAAGGTTTTTCGGTTAGGTTTCAGGTTAACGAAATAGTACGTTAGAGTTAGTTTGCCTTATAGGTTTAGGTTATAGGTTAGGGTCAGGGTCAAGCTTAGGCGTATGGTTTAGTTTTATGTTAGTTGTAGTCTCAGAGTTAGGACGAGGGGATATTTACCATTAAAAGGACTTGTGCACAGGGCCACGTTTATGATTTTGGTGGGGCTGTCCTACGATAGTGCCCGATTTAGGGAGCCACCTGCGTACTTCCTACAATCTCTTCTTTCTACCGTACACCAGAGACTTTTCGGATGTGAATTGACTATTGAGGAACTTGATTTAAGTGAATGTAATAGCCTAAAAATAGATGTTGGAGGTATACATATATATACCATTAGCCATATAAACCCGCGCTATAGTCATATCTGGTAACCGCTATAGTCAAGCACAACCACATTGCATCCACGTGAACACAATCCCTTGTTTCTCAGCAGGCCTGCTGTCCTAGCATAAGTTAACTTATCGTCGTTACAAATTGGATAAGCAAGCATCTCAAAAGTCACATCGAACTGCGCTATCATCAAACACACGAACAAAATTTTCAATTAGCCTAATAAATTTGAACGATTTTTAATTTTTCGCATATACTTAATTATGTTGATGGTCTATGTTCTTTGACGAGGTAACAAAACTTCCCATTTATCACGCAGTTTTATACGAATTTGTTGTTTACATCTGCAACGCTGAGATTACCTTTCTCTAAAAATCTTTTGCTCTAGAAGTAGATCGTTGCAATTTTTGACGTACACAACTGCACGTGCATGCATAGTGAGAAACTGTGAGCTCACGAAGCATAACCATACTGTCCTAACGTTTCAAAACAGACGATGTCCTTATCTCAAAGCACGGAATGTTTGACGTGAAAGCTAACGCTTAGTTAAGGGGATATATTTCGTGTCCTGATGACACCCAGGCTCGCTTGATGTCTGGTTTTTCGATCTAAGACGCTCATCCCCAACGGCTTCAATGGTCTTTTTTGCCGACAGATGTTCCAGCCATATCTCTCTTCCACCACTCTATTGCTCTGGCCCTCTTCCGCATGACCAGTGGTTTCTACACTGACACCTCGTGTGCCTTCGTTCGATCCGGGTACTGGCTACCTAAGTGAGTGTTTGGCTTAATTCCCCCTCTGCCTGATTCGTCGTTTGACCTTTCTTTCTTGTCGTAATTTTCTTATTTGGGTAGTACATTGAGATCTTGGCAGGTTGCACTGAGCGTCACACAAAGATTAAAAAGAGTTCAGTTCCAGATTTTGGGACAACTGGTAGATATGTAGGGTGGCTGGGCGTTGTAGACTTCAATTATGTTTCCCTCAGTATCGGTTTAGCATGCCAGGGTTGGCCTAATTAAGAGAACTCACACACAATCACTTATCTGCGGAACTCGCCTTTGCTGTGACAACCAGGGTATTGTTTGTTTTTTTACGGCCTAGTTACAGAACGCAGTTTTAAATCTCGGTTAACCTTTCTAGGAACACTCATGGCAACATAAATCAGCTGATTGTTGCCATTTTTATAAAAAAATTAAATCCTTTCCAGGTTGCAAAATCAAAAGTAATTTGCAGATGATAAACGTGAATCTGAAAATAATATCTTGCATTTAAATACTTGGAAGAAAACTGCGACAAAAGTTTCTGTAAAATGCTTACCCATCGAAATGATTTCCAGTAGATTATGCGTGCCTGGTAAAAAATCGCAAATTTGCACCAGTAAAGTTTCTGGTAACCAATCGTTTTCTGAAAACGGGTACTTCAAAATTTGAGAATTAATTTACTTGGCTGTGAGCGGACATTGGAAGCAATATAATAAAATCTTTTAGGACAATATATGGTTAAAACTATTATCCGCTGCGAAATACAAACGAAGATAGCATACATTTTTCGAGTAAATTTGCTTAATTGAGAACACTGTACGCAAATTGCCGGTAGTGTTTAATTATGTCCATCCATGTTTAAGCATAATGCTTCAATATAAATATTTACTGCTTAAAATCCGCAGTCGATATGCTCTCGTTTTTAGAAATTACCCTTACCCTATTTATAATGTGCGTTGGGTAATGCCTGCAGAAATGGGACTATTTGTACATTAAATCTGACATATTGGACAGAGTTTCTGCGCGGATGCAATTTTACTTTAGAATTTTTGTCTGTCTATTTGGATGGATGTGAAAGCGTGGGTTTGTTAATTGTTAACCCGTGAATAGCCTGGGCCCTCTTAAGGTGGATTGCGAAAGAGGAAGTGGAACAACTACGGTGTATTCTAAACCTTCGACGAGGTGTTTTGTGCCAGTTACCTTAATCAAGTATTGCCACGTACTAGGAAGGAAGATCATGAGACATCAGCTAACGGAAAATCTCAACTGAACAGCATGCAGAACTGTCAGTCCACTCATATTATGCTCCACAATGCATATAATTGGTAACCTTTGCAGTAAGCTCTTATTTAACCGGGGTCCTATAAATTGCGGAAAAGCATCGCCTAGAATACGAGGATGGAAGCCGTTTTCTAGAACGGCCTACAGCTAGTAAGTTTTTGATGAAGTTATAATTTTTAAATTAACATACTCATACTCTGCTTAAATTTTTCCTTCCGGAATACGACAGTCTAAATTCGCTGTCCAAGGACTCGTTTCAATAGTGGTATCAACCTTTTTATGTGTGGAAAATCAAGCTACTTGGTGACTTGTTGTCATGAAATAGTTCTCTCCTCATATATCTTTTTACATGTAAATGCTCAATCTCGCTGTTAAGCCAATTAATAACTTTATTTTTTTATTCTTTTTAGGTGTTTGTCCTCATTAGATTATCTACATAAATAGTTTACTCTCACAGTTATCGCTTGCTCCCCTTTGCCCCTCCGTGTTCTAAATTATGCACTCAATATTTGTCAGTTTTTAGCGCTCCAAAAAGGGATTCTAACTAGAAAAAAACTATTAATGAGTAACGGAAACTGGGCGGTATATTATTTAATAAAGGCGGTTAAATGTTTTTTTTTGATGATTTTACTTTCAACGGAAGCACTTGTAGCTACTGCGGGTTGAAAGGGGATTATATACATGAACATACTAACGTTGATAACGCATCTGTTTAGAAACTCCATCTACACAAGCTAGCTGACCAACTATTCAGTCTTTCTAAACTGTAATTATTAGATTAAATATGTGGAACGATTGCCCCTAATCCCAGTCTTGTAATATAAATGAAGACAATGTAACCTCATAACGGGCACCCGATGTCAAAATCCCTCCTGCTCACAATTAGATAATAAGACTCTCATTATGCACTCCTAATAAAAATATGCGCCGACTTCCTGAAACTTGCGTTAAATGTCAAATGCTGGAAGTCATGAGAAAATTTATTGAAACTTGAGCATGCGTTTCTGTATGATATCTGGAGAAATTTGTAGAAAATCGTTTTGTCAGTAAAACATATTATGCTAACATACATAGTCGTGCTAGACAAATCTTGCCCGGGCAGTCTTTTACGATGCGCTTGTTATGGTATGGTTCTAAAAATGAAAATAAGTGAAACAAATACTCTTATTAAATTTGTTTTATGACATGCAAGGCTTGGATTACAATTTCTCGATCAAAATTTAACGATGCGCTGGACGTCGAATATGCACTCTATTTAACTATTAGGTATTAGTAGGATTGAGGACAGTGACTGATTCTGCGACACCCCTAACCGTCAACGAATGCCTTTATGACCCCCCACCCTAAGGAACACAATGGATTGGTATGCGTACGATATGGGAACTGTCGTAAGAAGAGCGGGGTTGTAAAACAATTGGCAGCAACACATTGTAAATTGAAATGTAACTTATATACCAATCGTCACGTGTAAAAAGAGCTGGTTTTTTCGCACTATTAGATCATTGTTCACTCTATCTATCAACACCTACCTGCACACCAACCTTACCCTAACCCTCAATTATAAGCCCAACTTTAACCTTGCTAATTGTGCTCTTTAAGGTTGGCATTCGATGCCTGGCTAGGGGGAGCAGGCTGGCATTCTTTGCTGGTCTGCCTTTTTAAGAAGTGCATCCACCTAGATTTGCTTTGCTTCAGTCAGATCACTAAATTTACTGGGGAACAACTGTCTGGTTGGAAGACTGAAGACAAAATTCTCACAGGCGGTTGCATCTCTTTAAGATTCTTTAATGTAGTGATATACAAATAAGGAAAATAAAAATGTTAAATTCGTTTCGTCATTGCTTACCAACCTTGAGGCAGTTTTATTTCTTAAAAGGCTCCGTAAAGAAGAAACATAAATATAGCTGTACCTAGATTATGATCAAAGATAAGCCAAAAAGGGGCAATCCAGTTCAAAGTATCTTCACTAACAGCCTCTAGTAAACAATAATTGTGAGATTGAATGTGACAAGACAAACCAGATAGGGTGCTGATAATCAGGCATTCCGTCAGCTACATATCTGTTATCAAATGAATGAATTTTCCCAAGTTTATATAATGCAAAGTTTAATAGAAAAAAAAAACGATTTGTATTCACCCAGAGAGTCAGCAGCCCCCAATTGTAGGCAAGAATGCAGTTTGAGATTCCTAAAAATGTTTATTTGAAATTTCTTTTAAGTTACCTAGGAAGATTTTAAGCAAAGAAGTTTGTGTGGATGCTGTAAAGCGTTTGACGGTGGTCATCCGTAGGAAGATCGTAGCTCAGATAGTGCGGACCTGCGGCTAAAAGAAACCTTTTACAGGAGAAAAACGGCCCTGAATTGGACACTTTTATTAATTACCAACGGTTTGTCGTTGGTCCTGATCAAACTGGCCCCAGATCAACAGAAATAACCCTATATTGCGCTCCGCGATCGAAGACTCCACTCGTATTTGACCTTTGGGATTTGGTAACAGGTATAAGTTTACTTCTCTGAGTTTGCGCAGAAGAAAATAAATAATTCACTGTGTGTGGGCAGAATAAGTAAAAAGTGTTAGTTTGCCAAATATTTTGACGAAAATAGGCCTCACATAAGTGCACAGATTCAGTAATTCGATATAAGTAAAGAAGTTATGACTATCACTGTGGACATAAGTCGGTTTTAGGTTGGCGTATGGTGTGGAACTAAACAGAAAAGCCAATTTAGCATCTGCGATGGGTGATCTGTAGATTACAATCCAGGCAGAAATGTCATTTGGATCTATGTTTTGTTTATTTATTTTATTATTTTGAATACATGGTTAGCTTCACCATCATTTTTAAAGACCTAGTCCGACAGGATAATTTGCTAAATAAGAGATTCCGTTATGATGCATATTTTGACAAACTCGGACAAAATTGCAATCTAAACATTGCGGAAGCATTTTCAAAACATCAATTCTGAATGAAAGCTGACACTAATGGGTCTCAGTGGTAAAGTTTTTGACATCCTTCTCAAGTTAAAAGACTACAGGATTGAGATTCTGGTCTTTCAAGACTGAACGTGAACGTGCAAGTGTGACAAGAAATATTTAACTAGAAATCGCCCTAACGCGTTTCCTCATGTTGGCGGCAAGGATTCTAAACGAATTAATTATTATTTCTGAGTGGAAAAATATTCACTTCAGGGCTCGTAGTTTCCCGAGCTTAACTTGGTTAACCTGGGTATAATTTGGTTTCCGATTTAATTTAAGCGGCCAGTTATAAATTATACAAACTGATGCATCACCGTCTTTGGTGATTTATTTGCCAGAGCACAGCAGCTGCGCACTTATAAATTTGCTGCCCTACAAACTTACGGGACTTTTATCTATTCCGATGCATTTGCTAAACTCGAAATCAGTCCAGTAAGCATACCTCTTTATTCGCGATGCATTTACTGTTGAAAACTGCAGGTGCATAACATACACGCCGTTAGGTGTATGTTTCCGCTGAAATGTCCGCAATGACGTTTGGTTTGGTTTGGTTTTTGGTTTATTGCATATTCCGATGACAAAAACCGATGTAAGTTAATACAGGTAGGGAAATGCAGAGAGGAGGAAGGAAAGAAAATATGGGAAGATTACTAGAGTCTGTTTCTGGCGTATTCTGTCTTCATTCAGTCATCATATCCCTGACTACCAGCTGGGACTGTAAACACAAACATGCGCTCGAAAGTGGCGAAAGTGGCATCTGCTCTTACATGCTCTTAGAGAATAACTATTTTTAAATGCAGTATTCGGTTTCACAACAACTAGGCTTATAGTCCTTGAGAATAATCGGAAACTATAGTGCATTTTGTGATGGGGTTATCTGAGTATATTTCTTATGCGAGAGAAATGTTTTGGCTTGTTCACTAAGTTCCGAAGTGAGGTGGGAGTGCTGCCTACTGGATACAACAACAAAACCAAGGTGACCATTGTGATTATTGTCTAGCTTATACGTCGTCCAAAATAAGGTAGAAATAATTGCAGGGCTAGACGTATACTGTTTGTAATTAGATTGAAAAAGCCGTTGATCTAAACGCTTTGCACGTTGGGTCGAGGAGACATGCCCTGTCAGCTGCCATCAACATCACATAGGACTCGTTTTAAACCTATGCAGCCAAGGAAACACGGAACTGTTGTTTGCAGTTCGACTTTGGATCTCCGGGCTAGTGGGCTCGTACAGATTCCCGTGCCCAAGAGTAGTAGACAAAAGTCTCCAAATAGACAGCAGTACGTTAACGTGGTTTTGGTTATTCTGAAACGTTATTGATAGATCACCTGTCCGTTGGGTATAACATAAAATGTCCGCATTGGATTTTATCCTCAAACTTGCTGTACATGCGAATCATAAAGGGACCCAAGAGAAGTCTTACTTTCTCACCCTCATGAAACACCTGCCACGTGCTTCGGTAAACAAGGGCATTTGGAGTGAAAACGAGAGCCAAGCAGTCAGAGATAATTTTTGCCTCGGCGTACCGGGTCGGAGATTTCGGTAAGGTTTCTGACACAACTATTGATATCTACCGAACCTGAACAACTTATTGACGACTTAATCCATATCCATAGAAAGCAAATAGTTTTGCTCTGTATTAGGACCAGGAATCTGAATAACTGGTAAATCATATAACGCGCGGAAATTGCTACTACAAATAAATGGGCAGTAAAACTGCCGATGACATTTGGTTGGAATTGGCTTCTCACATTCAATATGATCAGCACATGGCATAATGCGTGGCACTTCTAATAAACTGAAAAAAAGACGTCTTTTTTCTTGCCTGTAGTAGTATCTCGTTGCTATCAGCGTGATTTTAAAATAATTGGCCTTATTTTTAATTAACAACCCTGGTGAAACTCATAAATCAGCCATTGCAAGCCAGTGGTTTAGCTTAGGGCCGACCGCAAATTCGACGGTTGGGAAGCAAATTTTTTCTTGTGTCGAATTAGGTGCTCATGTTGCGCAAAAACATACGCACACATCAAATTGTCCTCTTGTTTTGGAACACAACACGTAACAATCAAGCCGTTTTTTAAAATTCCCCTTTGTTTTCTTCCTACAACTAAGGGCTAGTTTTTGGTTGGGAGACCGTAAATTTGTAATTGCGTCACTTTGTAACTGTAAATTCTGTTGTCAGACCGTTATTTTAAAAGTGTGTCAGGTGTAATTGCGTACAAGAATCGCATGTTTGAGCACCAGGACAAAAGAAAATGTTTGATTTCTGTGCTGTATGTGCGGGAGAGATTGGAGGAGCAGGCGTAGAGTGACAGTCTACGTGATTTAACATTAAAAATCATAACTTTGCGTAAAACCTATCATCTACCAGGAAATGTGTATAATTTTGATCCACTGTTTTCTTTAATTATCAAAATAATATCAACATATTTTTCAGAAGCTTGCCAAATTTTGTCTTGGCCGATATTTTAACGCTATCTTGAGAAGGTGGTAACACGCAGTATGATAGAAATAGGGCCTCTTTTGACATAATAAGTTTGGGCAGTGATCAAGAAATCAAAATGTATTAATGAGTATCATTAAAAGCGTATAAGCTTCAAGTTCGCAGACTGAGGACATTCGACAAGACAGGAAAGTTGTAGGTTGAGAGCACCCCATAAGTTATTTTAATTTGGAGTAAAGCATTCTTTTCTTTAATATCGTTTGAATGGACCTATGCTAGAATATGTTTGAAGCAGACCCTCAAACGGTAGTGTTTGTTTTCTTATTGTTGTCCACGTCAACTAGTAAACTCATGTCCCCCCATCGTTTCACTCTTCAGTGATCTCCATACTTTTTGAAGATCACTGTTAAAAACGTGTAATTTTAAAACCTTTTTAATACTTTGTTAACAGTAAAGAATAAGCTGTCTCAGCTATTAATTAAGTAGCACTGCATAAGTATGCCAATCTTATTATCAGGATACATCGATAGATACTGATAAATATGGCCTCCAAATTATATCCCTTTTGTGATTTATTTAACTCGTCAGCTCTGTTGCATTTTTGTGAAAAAAGTTACCAGCTTAATTTGTCGTTTAGTTTTGCCCAGAACTTATGTCATGGTAGTTTTGCAGTACACGTTTGTTGACTTTTGCTTTTCTAATATTTCCTTGGCAGCTTTTGGACACGATTAACGGCAAATAAATAAAAATGGGCTTGAATTAATATCATCTTGGTCTAGAATTCCACTGCCTGGCAGTTAAAATGGTGGATGTAACATCACACAATATTCAATCTTTATTATGTCCGTTTTGACGAAGCGTTGCACTCCTTGATTCTAAAAGAGTGGAGTCTGTACTGCGCGTACGGTTAGTAAAACTGCAGAAATGGTAATAACAAAAACAAACAGACAACTCTTATAAATCAATGATCATTTTTTTATTCAGCAAACTATTCCTGATGCCCGTGTCTAGTTGTTAAATATTTAATATTTGGGCGGCGACTTCAAACACCGCTTGCCAGTTCAGGATAACTTTTGCGTCAGAATGCTGAACTGCGTCTTTGCAAGTCACATGGATGGTTTGGAATTTTAATTGATGTCATGAACTTGATGTGCATCAGGGGAATGAACAGCAAGAACTCGGTAAAAACTACTCAGTACTGTAAATTGCGCCATTAATTCCTCCATACCTCATAGGCGAATGGGTTTTTATTTTTTTTCTGCATCTACCCCTCTAGTTGTGCAAGTCCAGAGAACATGAGTGTGAGAAATGCACAAAGGACTATTTTAGGTCACCTGATCGGTTGGGGGAAGAACTGTCACGAGCAGTTAAAAACTCTTTGCATAGAAAGTGCTCTTAAGAAAAATGACCTACTGAACGTCGACAAGTAATGCCGAAATAATTATCAAACGGAACATAATTACCCGAAAGGTTTACAGAAATTGCAATTTCACTTGACTTAACAAAATTAAATTGCATGCTTACACCCGTTTTTAATTGCCTTTATGGAAAAAAACATAAACAGCTCTGAAAATTACAGTCAGAGTAAATTCTACAATCAGTGTCGTCTCCAAAACTATGCCGGAGATGAGAAAACGTGCGTATCTCAAGTAAGTTATTTTTAGTCTCTCCGAGTTTTTAACATCATATCAGTTTACGAAAAAAATAGAAGAAAACGTCACTTTTTTCATTGAATAGTTTGGATTTACTTTGTCTGGCGTTACCTAGTTTTTTTCCTTTCATACTGCTTGCAGGGTAATGGATGCTTAGCAGTTTGAAACAAATGTTTGAATACATAATGAACAGCTTGACCAACTTTTATCCTAAAAAATTCGGCTTACGGTCTGACAAGCAAACAACTCGTTTTTTCTTGGAAAGGCATGAAATGGCAATGAAGGATTGGTCAATATTTTGCAGTTATACTAAGTCTCGAATTTAAAATGGAATCCATCATCAGAGACAAAAACCAGATGAGGTTACTGAATGAGCATGAGTTTTAGTATTAATAGCATGTGGCTGATTCTACGCTGTATGCCTATCAAAATTGACGTCAATTCAGCGGTAAACTTTGTATTGTCCGTTTATGCCATTCGAAGTTTTGCGTGCAAAAGAACCTTATGTTACCGTAAGACCCTAAGTAATGTGGTCCAAAGGCTCACTACCACTGCAGGAAATCTCCGATATCGTCGACTGGATCCAGTGTAGTTTCGGTAAAGCAACCACGAAGGAGAATCCGGTAGATTAATCCTGCCGCGGGTGGCTGAATAGGCAATAGAAATGGGGAGGAATGATGTCAGTTCCCAATTTGGTTTCATTTGGGGGGCTCTGACCACAATTTTAAGTTTGAGGGTGCCGAAATACGCAATAGAGACTTAAAACATGTGAGTCATGCTTCTCCAGTTCTCAGTCTACTAGAAGTCACACTGATGTTTTTCCTCCATATCTTCTTTTGAGACTGCCTTAGCGGGATACCGAGCTACGTGGGAGCATGTGGGCGAAGCTATTTCCAGTCCACGCCTCGAAAAGGATAACTATCTAATAGGTGGTGAAATTGACGTAATGCATGATTCGATGGGGGCACAATCCGTTATCGCATCCAATACAGTCAGCAGAAATGAGTGCGGGAGCCGCTAATTTTAACGGATAGGCAGTCACACCACACATGCATCCTACAGGTACTGAAGGCCTTCGGTTTGCATAACTTTCATCTGAAGTTGCCCATAATTTCACGTTCGAGTAAATATTCAAATTTTATGCGTATAACGTTTTCCAACGGAACTCTCTCCTTCTTCCGAACTGGTTTCTGAAGTTTGCATTTTAGTAAAATTTGGGGTCGATACAATTGTGTCTTTCATCTCGTTTCCGTATGCAGACATTGAATACGTTGGATGTTTATTGATTTTCTCTGATCAACTGTCAACTTATTGTTATTCGGCAATCTTGTTTTCTAAGGCCCCTTCTGGTGGTGACAATGCTAACTTTTGGGCTTTAGATTAACTTAAAAAAAAAAACGTAGTACTGCATCGGCGGAGGTAGACAAATTCGCATGTTGTTGAGCTGCAGACAGGAGGACCATGATACAAGTAGCACACGATTTGCATGATGGTCCACTCTGCCCGGACCAACTTGAAAGCATAATCAGATCTCTTAGAACGAACCGTGATTCGAGGGTTGGTGCCATTCTTCCCCATCGCGGCTGCGCTTTCGACGTTCAGCATACGCTCTAATCTCCCATGTTCCTTGCCTACACTTACTCCAAATATAAGATACGACTGTCAGTATTTTGCTGTCACGGCGAGCGGGCACTAAGTTTGCATCACTTGGCATGTAATAGTTGCTTATTGACAACATGCAATCAGGCCTTCTAGTAATTTTAGATTGATGACAGACTCAAAAGTGTTCTCAGCGACAAAGCGAGTTCGACGAAGATTGCCATGCGCGCGTACGTACATTTGTTGATTACTAAGCAATACTCTTTTGTGCCACCCGTCCAGTAAAAAATTAGATTGCTGGTCTCCGGCTAATTTTTTCCTGTCTTGTAGCACGTTTCCGTCCTTTGGCAAATTCAGAAAATCGGAAATATGCTGTTTTTCTTAATGACAGTGGAATGCTTCAATGCTTCATTTTGTCGTGTCAACTATTTCCGTCAAATTGATGAGATGTTATAATTTAATAACTTTTTCTATGCTAAATATGCTGAAAAAATTATCACTGGTTATCCTGTTATAAATGAGACCCACTTTTACTTTCCAAAGTATGGTTTGAATTAAACAATTAATTTCCTATCTTATGAAATGTCAACCGAAATTCTGAAATTTGTTTTCGATTCCATCAAATTACCTAGCTACGGTTGTTATACGGCTTATCGCGTAGCATAATCTTAAGATATTTCAGTCACGGTAGTATTCCGGCTTTTGAAATATTTTTCTGATCGCCTGTAAAACGTATAATCTTTCAAAAATGGCTACTTCAGTAGTATGCATCTTTCTCACTGATATTCCCTGTCCTTATAAATTCACATATATTTTATAAAAACCAGTAATAAAATATGCTTTCTTATACTCGCTTGAAAACAGATTGCATCTTTTTAAATATTATACTTGAAGAAAAGTTAATTAACAGTTTTAAAAAAATACCTTAATTGTCAATTAATTTTTAACCCTACCGGCTGTTACCCTTGCATTCAGGAGTTTCAAATGGAATACTCTTTCCATTCTGTGACAGGAAAATCATTTATTTCATTAAGTTATGACTAAGAGGTCACGCATATTTCAAAATATTTGGCAATAAATTTGAATCCTGTTGTATACCTAAGAGGAAACATTAATACTTCGGCAGAAAAGATTATTAGGATTAAACATTTCACGGTCTCATAAAAGCTCATAAATAGAACATTTGAAACTGAAATATGTCCTGCCTTCAATCGTAAAATTTAAAATAGAAGCCGAAAATTATCAAACAAGTATAAGAAGAATACTTTTGCACAGGAATTCCGTAAAAGTTTTTGAATTTATAAGGACTGTAAATAAATCAGTGAAAAAAATGCGTACTAATTAAGCAGCCACTTTTTACAGAGTACTCCTAGTGCAAACGGTCAGAAAGAAGCTTGTTCAAATGGTGGCATCCAGTTGTCTCAGCCACTTTAGGAGTATGCAGCACAATAATTAGTCTTGCAACCCTACTTAAGTAATTTGTTTGAATCGAAATCACATTTTTGAATTTATCTCGGCTTTTGATGAGATAGGGAATCTACTGTACGTATAAATTTTCTAAGGAAAATGATCTCATACTGCATAGCTGGAAATGAGTTAAATATATGTTTAGAATGCGAAAACCTCCAATCATTTTAATTTTTTAACTCTTTTTATATACAATTCTTCTTTTTCATACTCAGGTGCTACCGTAGGCTCCCGTCTTTTATTGGTCCTTCGCCTTGAACTCCCTTTTAGTAGTATCCGTTGAATCGTTTAGTAATTTGAGTGGTTATGGGCCTGGGCTCTGGGACGTTAGTCTTCTAACTTACAGATGGTCACATGCTTTATCATGTATTAAAGTTCTAATGTTATCTTTTCTTCTTTGTCTGCTTGACCATTATAAGCTGTTTCAATCGCGTGGTGCCTAAAACTGCCGACGGGTTTATGCCTTTTTAGTTACTATCTAATTGCAAATGTATTTACAACGACATAGACAATTTGGTAATTGAATTCTGCATCTCTTCCTCCCCATATAAATTGCCGCCCTAATGCGGCTTAAAATTCCAGAATATCCTCTGCGGTAGATTGGCATACCAATGATCCATATATCCATCAAAAGCATAACAGTTGACGTATAGTGAAACGGCAATCCAGGAATTAAGATTGTGTTTTCCCTAATAGGTACACCAACATGTTATCTAACCATTCGTTTATTTGTATCCTCGACAAGGTGGACGGAGAATATGTTTGCCAAAACATATTAGAATAATAGTTTTTAAAAGTGAAAGCTCTCTCACGAATATTTAAGTTCACTTAGGTTTGACCTAGAATGTCTTTTGTATGCAAAGGTTCACAAAATAAGCATATAGTTATGCGTCTGCAGAACACGTCAAAGTATTTTTAATTTGTCCTTAATGTCTTTCTGTTCCTTTTATTGTTTCTAAACACGTTGATAATGCGTTTTCACTCGACTGCGAAGATATATTTGAAAATATATGCAATAGCCTGAATATAGTGAGTGTAACAAATGTTCGTTCTTAAAAACTTATATTTTGAGTAACTAGATCTTCTCAAAACGGTAATTTTTGATTTCCAACAGTTCCTGCTAAAGATGGCAGTGCGTAAAAAGTGCGTTAAATAAAATGAAAGTTGATAACAAACATTAAATATGGATGATTGATTGCTTGTATTTGTGGATGTATGTTAGATATAGAAAACACTGAAATATTTCGAGTGGATGTCGCATCGTTATCATTCAGCACGAAAGGTAATCTTCCTTGGAACTAAAGTTTGTCTCAAATTTCTTTTATACCTTTGGCAACCCTTCCAGTAGGACCTCAAACGACGCTTGCCGAAAGGAATACAAAACGCCTGGAGAGAGCAGCACTCATTATGTCAATGGAGAAACTAATATTAATAGCGTCGCCCATTGCCAATAAACTAGGCACCAATCGAGGTTATTGGTGTTATGACACATCAGGTGTCATAAGTTCATTAGAGTTGTAATGAGCTACAAACGCTCCCGTAGCAAGTGATTTTTGCGTTCAGGCACTTGACCGAAGTTCCACAAGAATATGCAACAACAAAAGCTCACTGAAACAGCAAATGAGCTCTCAAAATAAAGGTTATCAGCCAAATAATTTTTAAAAATGAATACACTCTCCAAGAAATTTCTTTTTAAAATTCTCTTTTTCAGATAAAATCAACTTTTATATCCTTATCCTAATTGTGGTTACAAAAACTTCAGCTCGAACGTTGTAGTCCGACAATGTCCACGTTTTGCTCCACAGAAGTTTGGTGCAGGGACGGCAACTAGCGCGTGGATTAGTTTTAAGTGATAGTTGCCTTGCGGTGCAACTACCACACTCTCTCTTTGTCCACTACCTGAGCCCAGTATCATGACTGAGTCAAGAAGATCGGAGGCATGAGAGGACGCAGGCGGCTGGCACGGCCGATGCCGCCCTTGGACGTGCCACTACACCTGGCTCGGATCTCACGAAGGAACCTTTGCAGCCTGACTCTAAGCCCTCCAGTCACCCATTCCACACAAAACACGTACTGGGCTGACCACGTGGTCAGAGTTATCGCGTCAGCTGGCAACCTTTCAAGCCAAGATCTTTAGCGCACGGTGTTATTTTCAAGTGCGTCAGAGTGTTTATGGTGATGAAAATGTGCTAAGCCATCGATGGCACTCTCTTCCCACCCCTAAAATCAAACCAACGGCTGATCCGGTAAGTTGTCTGATGCGGAATCGGGTGCAGCTGCTTGTGAACTCGTCAACGCGTACAACGTAAACGACCTAACCCCTGAAAACAAGCGCCAGGATTTCACACAACAGGGGTTCAATGGTTCAGATTTCACATGTGTGAGAAAGCCAGAGGTCAGGTAAAGAAAGAGCCATCGCAGCCTGACTCTCAGACGACCAGTAAGACACTCCACAGAACACACATTGGACTGACTGCAAGGACTTGTGGCTATAAGGGGCGTCGATAAATGCCCTATAATCGAAATGGTTATACAAAATTGTGTATTTTTGTGCTGAAATACTCTTTTAATTTATCTTTAAGGCTACTAGTCATCAATCTTTCATTGAAATGTCGTTACAGAGAGACCTTCAATATATTTGAAATGACTGCTTACTTTAAAGATTGCAGCTTCTTTCCTGTTGATTTTCGTATTTGATCACGTTCGGCGTCAGAAAAGTGCGGTCCCGGCATTCGTGAATGGTTTTTACATCAAATACTAGCATTTGGCGGGCATGCATTGTAAATTTAAAATCATCTGTAATTATCTCTACGGTAAAGCAAACTACTGCTGTAGAATCTCGCTAATGTATTTTTTGGGCTACCTTGCACAGCAGAATTTCAGAGCAAATTTTGTACTATGATGTTCAAATTATAATGCTTTTATTGAATTCTTTGGATTTTAATTTACCCATTTACTAATTTCTTAATAATGTCAGTACCATTTTAGAGTAAAATTAGTTCGAGCGTGTGAACACATCCTGTAAAAACGGACAGCATAGGATAAATTTTCAATGACATAATAAATCAGTTTTTATCCAAAATGGTCTCTGCTGCTATGCAACATCAGCCATAGGACGTAAGATTGCAAGGCAGAGCAACAAGAATAAAATTGCGTACGCATTCCTTGTCTGTTTTAAGTTAGATCACAAAATTTCATGAATTGCATCCCCACCAAACAAAGGAATAGGAAAGCAAGGAAGTCCCCATGTCTGTATTCAAATTTGTTCGTGTATTTAACGCACACACTGTTGTTCCATTCCAATATGACTGCAGATTTAAAAACTCCATAAAGTAACTATTATATAGAAATTCACGATGCCCAGCTCAAGCTAATTTTTCAGGCCAGATGATTTACAAAAGCTTCTTTAATGGTTTTCTGACTTTTACTGAACCAAACATTGTTTCCTGAAAGCTCGTCGGTAATGCATAGTTTTTTATTACCAACCTTAGATTTGAGGAATGCTGTACATACGCTTCGTATTTGTAACCTTCATAAACTGGATAAACCTATGGTATGAGGCTTTATGCGATTGCCCTTGTTGGGACTGATTCTTTTTAACATTTTAATTTCAATAAATGTGTGACTTTTCTGTCAGCAAGCTTACTGCGTTATTAACTCTGAGGAATGAAGACGATATTTTCTTACGTATCATGATAACTGAAAAGTTTTAAAATTATGTTTTTTGAAAAACGTGCATAAATGGAGCAAGAGTATTATGAATCAGGTATTTACAACAACCTAGTAAACATAATTATTGAAGCAAATTTTTATCCCGTAACAGAAGGCATTCTGATTGTGAGGTTTGAGCTCAATATGGACAGTATCCTTGGCTAACGTTTGGCTGTTCTTTATATGCAAATTGTGCATTAAAATATGGAAAAATCGAACGCTGAATTGCCTTCAATTTCGTTGTCAATCAAAGTAGCACTCGACGACCATATCATGCGGTAGAAAATATATATTATAGTGGTCTAATACACTATGACATAGTCTTTTACACCAAAATTTAAATTGAGATAGATTAAATTTACTATCTTTTTGGGAAAAGGATTTTATGCAGTTTACTCTTCTTATTGCTGTTTTCAATCCTTACTTAATGAATGATTTTAAACGTCTCAATTAATGTTTAAAATACCCACAATAATCCTCAATGGATTATTACAAAAAGAAACATCAATTCATATGTTAAAG
The DNA here is from genome assembly GCA_017591395.1 of Schistocephalus solidus. Classification (NCBI taxonomy): domain Eukaryota; kingdom Metazoa; phylum Platyhelminthes; class Cestoda; order Diphyllobothriidea; family Diphyllobothriidae; genus Schistocephalus; species Schistocephalus solidus. The sequence continues at coordinate 144,255 of WEDG01007552.1, read as the reverse complement.
AACATTTTATTTTCAATTCACATAAAAGTTTTGTAAAATTGTTACCGAAACAATTTCTGATGCTTAAGTAGAAGGAATAAATTACGTTGATAAAGTCAAGTACGCTTCGTATAATGTCAAAGAAAATGTGAAAGTTTTGAAAAGGAGCAAATAAAATCTTTTAGTAAGCCTATGTTTATCGGACAAATAAACTACATTTTATACATGATGTGAGTGATTCTTGTGTTTTGTGCTGAAATAGCAGGTGCATAAAATTTATATTGCTGTATTGTGCGCACGCTTAGTTCTACGTTTTACAAGACAACTTCTGCAGAATCCATTGCAGGGTTAGTGAAATAATATATGTTAATATAAAGACAGGAGCTTTACTTCACAAAATGAAATTTAATGGATATTCCTTTCCATCAGTCTAATTATACGTGTGGCTACGTAGCCATCATGCCCCGCCAGCAGCTACACCGCGGACAGTAGTCTTAGCAGATGAATATTGCCAGCCAAGTTTTGGTATTAAGTTGGCTAGTTTATTTGCTCCTTATTAGCAATAGCCTGGAAAATAGTTTTTGTTGTCCAGTCAAATATTTAAATGTAATGTAATGAATGTTTCTTTACCTGTATGGTGGCACATGCATTAATGTTTTCAGGATAACAGTTGGATCAAAAACCGAATGGAAACAAAAATAAGATGATGGTATTAGGACAAAAAACAATAGTTCCTTTCCTCAGAATAGTCATAATGCATAATTTCATCTTTGTTTCTACGACAGCTGAGTTAGTCTGTAGAACACGTTTATCTTATTTTTGGATCCCAAATTAAACAAGTTTTAACGTTTTACGACGTTTAAGCCCATGTTACTTTTCTAAAAAGGCAATTATATCTGGCACTGGGTACTAAAATATATAAGCCTTTGGCTTTTTTTGCTTAAGAGAAATTTGCAACCATGAAATGCACATGTAATACACATTTTGAAGAATCCCAAATTTTATAAATATTTTGCACACAAAAGTAATTTTTTGATCTTATTTGCTTTAAATTTGTTGCAAAACCTATGAAGGATAATTTGTATCATATATCTTTACAATATAATGTAATTTAAATGCCTTTTTTGTTTTACATTATGCTGCGCATGTTTCCCTGCAGACAATATAAAAACGGATCCCACAGAAGAGAACCACGCTTATCCAAAATGCCCAAACTTATGAAAGATTGATAAGCTTTCGCAAACCGGCATCAACGCACGTATCAAAGCTTGGAATTGATAAGGAAAAACTTAAGCAAATTTTGACCTTTAAGAAAATGTCGAAAGTAATAATCCTTTTTATAAATCCTTATTTTTTAAAAAACGCGCAAATGTTGAAAACGTACAATATCGCTCCAACTGCGACGAATTAATTTATAAAGTATTTGTGAAATGCTAGCATCAGCATAGCATCAATCGATATTTTTTGTATTGGATAAGGCCTAATTTTAAGGTGAATATGGAGAGACTTCCAACCCCAGAAAATTGCATCTCAAGGGGTTTTTGCATGCGATCTTTTAAACTGCAACTGCAAACCAGGCGTGTATGTATTCTGCAGTGAATAAAATCGGACTTCAAAAATTTGTAACTGCTTCAGAACATAATTAGGTAGAGTTAGACTTCCCCAACATCCTCTGGGCAGATGAACTCTTATAATCCTTCCAGGAGAACAATTTTTACATGTCGACGAAACGGCGATCCCTTACAAATATCACACCATGGCCCATTTTTATTTGGTCAGACTCAGATTAGGCCCACATAAATCGCAATTCTATTCCTTGCGTTAGAATCTGGATATAAGATGAGAATAGGCGAAGCCGCTTGACTGGTCCAAAACGGTGACGAAAAATGATTAACAGTTAACACGCAAGTGTTTATTTGATGAGGCAAAACGGTGAAAGACGCCTAGAAGAATATTTCAATGTCTACAGAAGGCTTTTGTGGTTTGCAAGAAAAATGACCAAATTACAGTGAAGTGGTAGTGCTGGCTGTGACAACAGTAGCAAGGCAGCTAAGCATACATTGCATCTTTCAAACGGACCTCACATGACTGCTGATTCGTGCCCTACACAGACACCAAACCTTCACTTACTCCCGCTTCCTATTCAGAAAAACCTATCAATGTGCTGAATATGTGCAAAACCGGATATGTTTCATCCACATCATTGATTGCACCCCAAAAGCATTATCAAAAAGCATCTTAAAATATACCGGTTCATAAAGGCTGTTCTCAAAGAAATAATGGCGAAGAAGATATTATGAAATAATATACGTTCTTTTATATCTATTACAGCCTTCAAGGACGATGTTTTAGCGAGCATATAGACAAAATAGCACAAAGCTTTCAGTGAAATGAGATTTGAAAATCCTGCAATTCAAGTTTGTAACTAGTCTGAAAATCGGTAACAGACCTCACAAGTCTAAATATACTCAGTTGATACGTTATTGATACATCTAGTGTATAAGCAACCAAATGCGTTGTTAAATACTCGCACCAAGCTTTAGGATTTATTGCATTTTAAAAAGTTAACGTACTGCAGGTTACTCACATAGCACAAATCAGGCTTACTTGTGTAAAGTTTCTTACATTAAAAGTATCAAAGTTCAGTGAAAAATTTATTAAAGCCATCGTTTATTTATTTTCAACGGATATTAATGTTTAAATTTTTGATTAAAGTAAGATGGTAATAAATATTCAGAAGTCATAGCCGGAAGTAGTTTAGAATGCATAAGATTTTGCGACCGTTACCAAATGTAGATTGTGGGAAGGTATATGTTTTCTTTTGGCGGACCGACTTACATTTCTTAAGGAAAAGGACTGCAAACAACTGAAAATAAAATTTCTGCTTCCTTCGTTAACATTATTCGTCACATCGTCTAGGGGAGAAGAGATAGGATGCTATCTTTAATCTTCCTTCATTATTAGTGTGTAACAAAAAGAGCATTATAAACGGCATGATAGCGACAATCCATTTGAATTTCGAGAAAAAACTCATTAAAACTGCGACCTTCCCTGCTCACTAAAAAATCTCAAAAAACAACATTGCCTTTCATCTTAATTAATTAACGCGTTTGTTAAGCACTGTTTCGGTTTTGTAAAATTCTTTACAAAAAATATTTTAACTTTAAGTAAATACATGGCAAAATCAAAATAAAGATCACTAAAGTCCGATTTGTGGAAATTTGACATGGGATATGTTTTTAAAGTTTTGTCGACATATATTTGTTTGTAACGTGCTAAAATTTCAAAGTTATATAGTACCAGACAGCTTTAGCAGAAACTAGTTTTATCTTGCACTTCAGTAATGAATTATTTATCTTGATGTGTGGACGTATTCAATACTTATGCCATGAGCTGTTTGAGCAAAATGCAGATAAAGGTACTTTTAAACGTCGTGCATTCCGATAAGAACTTACTGATAATTTATAAAGCCTTAAGTACTGGATTCAAATTTTAGGGTAGAATTTTAGCAACCAGAAAAGTTACTTTGTTTTCATAGCTTTCTGCGTTTTACTTTTGTGGTATGATAAAAGAACAAATCTTAATCCGGTCATGGGGTATAAACTTCCCTCTGTTAAATCATATAAATGAGAAGAAAAAGTATAAAATACGATACGTTTAACTAAAATTCAAGGATTCCACGGAATTGAGCAAACAGAAAAAGAGCATATGCAGATGATTTATTAACTGATTTAGCCACAGCACCTTATCTATCATTTAAAGTCAGTTTCCTGTTGAACCTTTAAAATATGCCGCATAGTAAAACATAAATCTGCTTTAATGTGAAAATATTTATGCTCAAATGATTATCGCAAATGTTTATGTCTTACTGGCTGAGTAAGCATCAACCTTTCACCTTTTCCCTCCCATATTATTTTATTTAGCTACACTTTTTCGATGCCATTTGTCAGAAGACCATATGTCTACAGTTCATATCGAATTACATAACTACTGGTCGATTCTGAAGTGAGAGCTTGCAGGAAACAAAGCTTTCCATGATGTCAACAAAATGAATACTTTTATACAACAACTGAGCACTGAGATCGTGAACCGTGTGACTATTGTGGATACACTTCATCTAAAATTGAGATATGAGGGCTTAAATAAATTGGGCACAAGGTTTCAATTCTTAACTTTTCGCATCATAGTTCTCCAAAGGTTAGAATTTTTATGTCTATCCTCTAACTGGCAGACCAACATAAAATGCATATATGCCTCGTAAATACTAATACACGTGAATGCTAAGGCAGCCGAAGCTCACGGTTATTTTTTCGTACATGTTACACCCAAGCAATCAGAGACCGATGTAAGAAGCTTACTAGCTAAAAATTAAAGACAATCGAAAGCTGATAGCTTGCTCATAATCTTTGGACTATTGACTATACAGTTTTAATCATCCTAAAAATTCTTGCATAAATAGTATTTCCCTAGAAGGAAAACTTTTTCGGGCAAATTGAAGCGAGCAATTGCATATTTTGTGCCGCTTAAAACAAAATAAATATTCTTATAATAATTTCAGAGAAGGTTTCGAATGACAATAAATGTGCGTTAGTTAGCTTTCACAATCCGCCTCCAAGGAAATCGTTTAATGGTCGATACGCAGAATCATCCTTAGCCTGGCCTCTGACGCGCAACCTAACGGCAGTCAGATCTAAACAAAACGCACCATTTTGTCTCATCCAAAGCCCAAATGAAGTAAAAACCTCTTTTTCAAAAACACATTAAGAATGTTTTTATGAATATGCCTTAATGCCACAAATAACCCCAAATGATATCACTGCCAAAGACGAGAGAGACTTAAATAGTCATTTCTGGCTTACAAGCCACAATCTGCCAGCTGTAGATTATCCCAGCTTTTGCAACTTCTGGTGTTAAAATCTGCAACATGTTTCCCAGATAGCCAAAGCCCTCAACAGTGAGCCACAAGATGCCTTTCCTGTCGGTTGTAATCGAGCATAATAATAAGGGTAGAGAGGCGGACAGCAATTACGTTACGGGGTAGCTTCATCGCCTTGTGCCGTGGACTCTGTCTCTAACCCCATCTACAGCAGCACAGCGGTTACAGGGGCACTGCCTAATAAACGTGCCTCTTTTCATATTTACAAATGTAAGACGCAATAATTCATAGACGGAGATTTTAATGACTTTAATGCCATCAAATTATGTAATTATTATGCAGTGTACGGGTTAAGTACATATTTTAAAAGTATCAAAATGAAATTGAAACTGAGAATTACAATCCATCTGCCATCTGCTGCATTTCGGTTCACAACGTACCACATCTTTTAATATAATGTTCACATGAGGACGTCCAGTATGAAATGTCAACATTTTCTCAAAATGAAAAAGTGATGAAGCTTCATTTAAATTGAGATTAGTAACTTCATATTCTTTGTACAATACTTCTAGTCACGTTGCAAACATAAAAGTAGCGCAATGTTTCATCCAAGATATTCATCTGCAAAGCAAAAAAACAAAACCAAAAGTTAATTAAAAGGGATTACCAGTTCCACAGTTTAAGTCTATTCTAGAGATGACGATTAAAGAGAAGTGGCCTAATCTTACTTCAAATAAATTTGTTAGGCTAGTCTTTATTAAATCCACAGTTGTAAATTAATCGGCGCGGCACATGTCTACCTCAATTTAATGTAATAAATGATTTGGCACGTGCACATTAAAACAATGCGAAGAGAGATTGAACAAATCAGGTGATTATTCAAGTAAGGGAACTGACCAGGTTGTCAGAGGCCCTCACCAAGCACCACATATATGTTCTTTACTTCCGTCGTCAAAAAACACGCAGGTTTTATACTGATGCATTCATTCTTCCAATTCTTTTGTTTCCACGCGTTCAGTCCCATAAAACCACCCGGATAAGTTTTTCAGTTGTGGTTATTTTGCGATCAGTCTGCCAAGTTTCCGAAAACTCAAAATTTTCAAAGTTGTAAACATAAATCTACTGTCTTCCCACAAATCTTTTTTTCATCCAAAGGCCAGTCCTACACCTACCCTATTCACCTTCTAAATGGATGTCCTCAGATGACCAGTGGAATGTGATATGACTAGTTATGTTAACGACCTTGTGATTTGTATCTGGCTTAAGAGGAAGCATATGTCTGACTTTCAGGTTCGTACGTTTCCTGATGCGTGGCATATAAAAAGGATATCTGGACCTCGGATCTTTACGCTTAGAAATATTTTATGCATAAATGTGGACAATAAGGGATAAGAGGAATTTACTCCTTGGAAATTGCCGAAAAAGACAAGGTATACCAGAATGGCCATTTTAGTCTTATTAGCGGCCATTGGCCAGCCCTACTGAAACCCAGATGGTGCATTGCCCGAGGCTCGAACCAGCGACCTGTTGATGACAGTCTAAAGCTCTACCATACTGTGCCATGGACTTGGTGTCTTAAAGATTAAGGTCGGCAATATTGGCATTGCATATTGAACGCTCTACGATCGGTTAAGGGACTCACTCGTCTCGTACTACCTTCGCGCGTGCTCTCAAGTCAGGTCAGCGGAAATGGCTTTTTCAGTGTCTCTTTTCTTTGCCGGCAATGTGCATCTGCCTGCTAAACGTGCTGCTATGTGGATACTGGTGGGGCTCGAGCTTACACTACTTATGTATTAAGTGCGTGACTCTTAGTGAAATGGGTTACTTTTTAGTGCAGCTGCTTATTCAAAAGTCTTTGTTGTTGTTAAAACATACTGAAACAATCAGAACTAGAAATGCATATGGCGAAATGATTGTCACAGTGATTTGAATTAGCCTTATTATTCAAGTGTCGACACCGGTTGACAACCAGCCTTCAGTCAAGTATATAGAATGCAATTGCTGAATATAAAACACTACTACTACCTGTTGAGGACGGGGCTGGCGTTTTGTATCAAGCATCCAGCAAACCAGTTTAAAAATATGCCAGGTTGTCCTTTTGACAAAGGAATGTTTTTTGTCTGTTTACGTGCAAATCTTTCAGTGGACGTTTTCCTTTGGAGAGCTACGCAATGAAATCTAATCCTTCTTCTCAACTACCCATAAAACTTTTAAAAGTTTGACGCAGCCGTCTGGGAAAAGGAACATGGATGTGCACAAATTGGTGAAAAAAAATTGCATAAACACCAGGCAGGCTATTTTAACAAGGCATCCTTTATTTCTAATTTTGAAAATGTAAATTTTGCATTGAAAAAGGGATGTCTGTCGCGTATGAGATTCATTATGTAATTTGAAGATGGAAAAGAAAATAAAACAAGTTTAAATTTCTTCTTTATGAGAAATATTAACTAATCAGACAAGCACACGTGTACTGTCACTGGTTTATAGTATCCATATATTTTATTTGTTTATAAATTATAGAGTCTGTCAAAAATAAATTGCAAAATAGAATGAGCACATTGTGAACAATTCTTAATTGCGTAGAGAAATTTGTGAATTTTCCTTTAAAAAAATGTATACTTCATAGATTGGAAACCCTTACTTCACGAGGAACAGCAGATAAGGTTCAAAATATTCAGGAATGGAATATAATTTTTTAAAATTGACAGACATTTCATTTCATAAATATAGTATGGTTAGCTTATTTTCGAACAAACTGTTGCAAGAAGGAATATCTTCTAGCAATTTTTGTAAAAAAATATATTTGAACATAAAAGGACTGGGAAATATTCAAATAACGTCTGAAGCCAATTTTACAGATGTAAGTTTTGAAGGCGGCTGGAATAAATTGCGTTATTATCTTGACATCGTGATGTAACTGAAATAAATTTCAGATTAAACTGTTAGTTGTTTCACAAAACAAGCTTATCAGAAGACTTTTTTTATTTAATCTCAATTTCACAACTCAGGTAAACATTTGATGAGGTAGTACACATACAGTCTGTGTCCTGATATTTTGAAGGATGTAGAAGCCTCTTCGTGCGTCTAGTATTGGCAGTTCAGCGTTTATCAGAGTTTTTTGAAGTAAAATATTAGCATTCATGTGTCGGACATTAAATTACGGGATTTTTATTCTTAAAACACTGCGCAGATATACGTAAGGGTTTATGCAACAAAGCACGTTTTACGAAAATTGCGCTTAGCATAACCTTCCATGCAGCACATGCATACGCTTCGAGCGTTGTTCATGTGCAGTAAGCGAAGCATCCCTGTATGATTTATTTATGACAACATACTAATCCCATCAGTCTGCTAGATTCCGATAAAAAAAAACAAAGAAATAAGTTTTCCTGTTTCCAAAGGAACGCTATGAATTAATGCCAATATTCTTACGCCAATGTAAAATATATCTTTGAGTAAGAATTGTTTGAAAAAGAATTATCGCGCATCCTTCACATTAAAAAAGTACTTATTGGTAAAAACAAGAGTAAAAGAATACGAAATTGTACAACGATATTGGACGATTTTTCTTTTCCGGGACATTTTTTTCTATTCACAACCTTAGGATAAATTTGGATGTCGGATTTACCGGGTCTTATTGGCTATGTATCTACGCATCATACCAATTTTAGGGAAAGGGATTACTTTTTTTTCTAAAGTCAACCGTCAGAGATTTTATCAGCAAACAATTAACGTAGATGTACCACTCCACCATACGAATAGGCCGAGATAATAGCGTTTCAAGGAAATTCATGACTGAATACAAACTACGGAGCTACTTATTTCTGGTTAACTCTAGCATCTTGATTATGGCAACTATTATGAAAGAGTTTTTTTTTAGGACTATTTGTCTTTTTCTTTAACAAAAAACGGCACTGGTTACTTTTCTTCAAATGTCACGTGTAGCTGCTGAGTTTCTTAAAGCCTGTCTCATACCCTATGTATTTCTGCACGAGTTTGTATGAAACACAGATGCTTACTCTACTTCGGACATCGCAATACCTATCCTCACTTGACTAAGAATCGAGTCCCAAATATTGGATTTTTACTGTCCCTTTAGCATATGTGGAAACGGAGGCCGTGTGCAGTATGCGTTTTTTTTTTTAGGAGTTACAGCATTCCGTATCATTTGTAGTTGCTCCAACAGGGAAAAACCTCCGGGACAGGGGACGTGATGTGTTATAACTGACTGCTCCAGTAAGGGACCTGGTCTAGTTTCCTCCTTGTGAAAACGAAACCGTCTTGCATTTGTAAGCACACGCTGAATTTTAGGAATACAATGTTAACACATTCTGAGTTATTTTGGGTCTACCCTGGATAGGAGGTAATGTGGCAATGATGCACCCATAAGGGATGTCCCGTGACTCTCAAGCATTTTGCTTTTCGCGAACTTTCCCGTAGGAAGTTAGGCAACAGCAAGTGTGGTGGTTGCAGACGTGAAAACTGGCTTATCAGCGATCGCGTCCATCGCCTGTCATTTAAACACTGTATTGTCAGAATATGCGGAAGGAATTTATGCTTCAAGTTTCCAGTTTACCATGTTTAACTTCACACACAGGCAAAGTTACTTTCTTTAGACTGAAATCTTCCTCATCGGTCGAGAATTTTGAAGTATTCATTTAACCCACTTGTGAAAAACTCGGCGGTCTCAGTGGGATTTGAACCCATGCCAGCAAGTGGAAGGCTTTAGTATAGCCAACGCTCTAACCAACTAAGCTACGAGGCCCACCGGGAGCCGTGAGTTTAATGACACTTGGGTCAAGTTTTAGATGGTAGATGTTTGGTAAGCCACTTCACGCTCATAACAATCATTTTATACCCGCTTCCCCGGATACTTCAACTGAACAGTTTCCATATTATTTAAGTGGTGAAATAGGAGCAATTTGAGTAGTAACATCTATAATAAACCTTAATAAGTTTCAGGTACCGACTCAAGTCCTTTAAGAATAGCTAGTATACTTTAATGCTGAATACCTCTAAAAATTAATGATTATGGTGATAACTTGAACAACAGCCAAATATTTATATAAAACTGGACCTTTTTTCACTGCCTTCGAATATAAATATGATACAAAAGGAAAACACACTTTTGCATCCCTCAGAGAGTGCAGTGTCTGAACTTCTATGCCTAATACTATGAAACCTAGCCCAAAACTCTGACTTCAAAGTTTCTAGGTTCGAGCAGGTAGAAAAAAACGGGCATAGGGTTTGCTTACCATACGTACCCGGAGTAGTTCCTCCTGCAGTAGAAAAAATGGAAACTTTTCTCCGGGTGACGCAGATAAAAACATGTTTCAATTTTGCTTGATGTGGAAAGAATATGGGGACTAATTGTAGCAAGAGAATCGAGCAACGTCACTTCAAGTCTCATATGCATCAAAATATTACTTTTAAACCAGTCTTTGCACTGCTGAAAGATGCACGTAACACAGGACACTAAACCGAGGTCAAAGTAAAGAGACTGCGTTTTAACCTGCTTGATTTGCACGCTCGATTAAAACCTTAAATTCCACAAGATGTGTAAGTAAAAAAGGAATTTAGACAGTTTTACGCATATTGGCATTTCAAGAACCCGTATTCTAATTAACAAGTATTGCGTAGTCTAACATGTGCATTGAAAATAAGAAATGGGAACACTGTTTACCAACTTCATTAGTTAGTCAAGCACGAAATTATCTGGCCTAAGATTTGGTCATCTTTGCTCCATGCACCAGTTCCTTGTGAAGAAAAACTAAAGCAAGGTTTTCCATCGGGATCGGGTAGAAAATGTGTATTTTACTTATCATAAATCTAGAGTTATCCTTACTGGGAGTTCGAAAAGGTGTACGCGTATCCAAATCATCAGACATTTCCGAAATCCATGCGTCATACCTCCATAAAAGAATCCTTTGCGTTGTGTTTAAATTATACTGAGATTAGCTAAATCTATGATGGTCCTTTATAGAAAGACAATATCAAATCCTTCACGCAGTTTCTTGCTAAAATCCTAACCCTGCCTCACCGGAAACTTGTACGCAAGAACTGACTTTATTTTATTGGCTCAAAAATAATGACTTATATATGGTAGACCTAAGTGTTAATGATGTAAGTGGGTAGTTTAGCAAAATTATGTTTGAGGAATAGGGGTTTTGCCATCATACCTCTCCAATGCATATAGGTAAAGTTCACAATTATTTTCAGGGCGTCAAGTATTTTATTAAGATTCCTTTGAGAAGTATTGGTCATAAAAATCTATAGTCTGCCTTCTACACTATGCTATTAGTTTCAGATTTTTGGATGCCTTTACTTTTCTATAAAACAGAACTTTTGCGGGCGGTATTGAACTAAGCTGACTTTCAGTTGCCACATAATTAGTAAATTCCTTTCGTGGAGCCCTTGTGTGACCCCAATAACTATCAAAGAACTATTGGACGAACATTCTAATCTGACAAGGAACGCAATGGATAGAGCATAGGTTAGTCTGGCGAGGATATTTAGGTGCGTATTATGGTCTGATACGTTTCTAGAAAACCAGCTGACTTGAACAATGGCGGTGGGCAAATAAATTCCTTTTTACTGTCAATCTGCTACCGCCCTTTTCTGTCATTTACCCTAACCGACCTCATTGCAACCTTTCTGGTAGCACAGGCCCACCTGTCGATTGTGTTCGTTATTCATGTCGTATAATAGCCGGTTCGGGGTGTCGCACAAACAGTCTTAACCAATTATTAGAAGTTTGCACTGAATCTAACTGTCAACTGTGAGAGATTTTGACTAGACACCCAAGTTTTTTATTCGAAATCATCTATTGAAGTAAAAATGTAGACAATATTTCTACATATATATGCTACGTTCATTGGAACATACATTTGAATAATTATGGATACAAGATGCTAGAAAGTCTCCGATAGTGTGAGTTGGAAAAATCCTTACCATTTTAGATAACAAATCGTTGCTCATGGAATAGTGGCAACCGTTAAGTTACAGATATGACCATCTTTTTGACCAGTAAATGGGAATGATTACACATTGTTTCGACGCATCGTTCCTGGCATGTATTGAAACTTTCTGTTTTATTTCATATGCACAACATATGCCCAAACTTCTGTTTTACTTCGTATGTCCAATTTCATATGTTTACATATTGAATGAGCAAAATCTGTGGTCCCACAGTTTACACTAAAGTTATTGTTGATTTAACTGCTGTAGAGTAAAACAGGCTTCAGGTTTTTTAAATATAAAATTGGTCTAATATTACTGAGCGAGTTTGGCTAGAAAACTGGATGCAAAATTCATAGCTACAACCTATATGTTTTCAGAATTGAAAGAAGTAATTTCTGAATTGTTGAATCTTGCTTGACCATTCATGCGCCTAGTTACATTTTGTCATACCCTATGATTGGATACTTGAAACGTGCGTCTGGAAAGATTCATATGGTCAGCCAATCAGCTGCTGACACTTCTTACGTTGCTTTTACTTTGCGTCCTCCTCCTCAGATTCATTTGGACTTGAGGACGAAGTACTAAAATACTGCACGGGCACCTAACAGCGCGTTTTAGCTTGCAGCTTGGAACTTTGGTCCTCGAACATTTTTGTCTGATTTTAATAGTATTAACGCAAAATGTCTTATGACAAAAATGGAAACAGGCACACTCGCCTTTCAAGGCAAAACACATTTGGTGAAAATCAGCAGTATTCGAGAGATATAAATTTAAGCAGTCTGCGACAAACACTCTCAACTCGAGTTATACGACGTATGGAGCAGCCTAGGCAGCCATTTCTGCCTGAAATTCGACTTGAGCAACATACACAACGCAACAATGAGCAGTTCCCAGAAACCATTATTTGATTCGTAGAGCGGAAACTGAAAGCAATGCTCACCAATTTCTGACCGTAAAAGATTTTGAAACAACCACCAGGCTGCACACCAACAAAGTCGTTAAATCACAAAGATCTTGCGAATCCTATGACTCGGCAGCTAGTGGAATGAGTTGGAGCAGTTCCCCAAGCACGTCGGCTATGCAAATGCGAGGATCTGAATACCATTCAAATTCAATGTCAAGCAATCACTCTGTAAGTGGATTTGAAGATACACCATTCAATGAAAGAGTCGAGGACACAGTTAACAAGGCAAAAAATGTAGATTTCACACCGTCATCCGTTCAAAGGAATACTGATGAAGAATATCTTAGCAGAAACATCTGCCCTAGAAGCCGAAAGTCTGGCCGTCCACTTTTTAAAACGGGCTTCAGTTTTGACGAAGAGGCAGGCGTTGGCTTGGCCGACAGTACGGAGTTAAACAGCTTGCGGCGGTCATTAGAGGTCACCCCAACCGAGCAGGGAAAAAACACTGAAACTGACATGAATACTATACAGGTAAGCAAAACAATACGTATCACGTTTTAGTTCGTCTGGCGTCATGCATATTAAGAATATTTTAAACGTATTTATACAAAACTCTATGAAACATTGGCCCACTTTTGCAGTTTCCTTAAGCGTCATGTTCATCTGGGCTGCTTTAAGAACCGGCCGGACATGCGAATGTGGATATACACACTACTATTAATGGCTTCGCACTAAAATCTACAGTGTAGTGGATTCTTATGTAATAAGTGTGGCCTTAACCCGAGGTTTAGGTTCTGAGCTTAATATGAGGCCTCACTAGAAAAGACCCAGAGATACTGCACAGAATAAAAACACTACATCTACTCCTGTTCCCTGTAAAACTAACAAAAGTGTCAACTGTAAAACTGAGTCTTGCTCCCTGGAATTTAATACAAGGCTACGTGGTATAAGAAGGGCTTATATTTCAGTGTCCTACCGTTGAACCAGGAGATTAAATAAATAAATACATATTCCCAAAAATCAGATGCAATACATTGTTAATGATAACGAAAAGTTTGTAAATATACCAAGCGGAAAAAATGCAGCTAAAAGGGTATAATTTTGAGCTGCATAGTTTCCGTCTGTTTCCTACATCATAGAAAACCCAACGAGACAACCTGTTAATTATCATGCTTAGCTCGCGTAACTATCCAATGAACTAAATCATGATTGCATTACTAATATGCGAATTTTCTTTAGGATACCTGTTAATTTGTTTGAAAATATTTTTCCAGCACGTGAAAGAATGGAAAAAAATGGGTTTTCCTCATAGCCTGCAAAGTTTCAATTGCCTTTCCTAGAGTAATGTTTGTGACGAAAACTGAACTTCCTGGAGTGGGCAAAAAATGTTTATGTTAGTCACTGTATACTGCTTGCAGTCTTCTCATTTGATAACGGGTAGAATGTTTGTAACATTACCGAAAAATCTGTGAAAACTGCACATTTTGGGGGAGAAATATTTATTGGATGGCTAGAAAATTAGAGACGTTTGAAATAAAGAGACATTACTTCGGGTACTATCGTTTAATATAAAATCACTTTTAGTTAGATGAATATTCGAAATGATTACATGTCTTCGCTTTTCAAACTTTCAAAATGTCTCCCTGAAAATATATTGAAAAGGGCTCATTCTTATTTAAGATTTTCGTTTTTCATAGCATTTAAACAAAGGAACGCATCTGGTTGGTAAAATCAAACAATTTAACAATACAACTCAAACAACTCTTCATATCATGACTTTATATTTTTTGAGTGAGATATTGCTAGAAAAACAGGAGAGACTCCAAAAATTCGGAAATCATTAAAATCTTTTAAATTTAAAGTAACCCCGAGAATATTTGCAAAGCTTAAGTCTTTAGGCGATCAAATGCATCCAAAAGCTTAGCTCTCATTGCTTCATATACGTGCACGCAGATAGGGTGTGATAGTTTATTGCTCTGAAATATTTTTTTTAATATGAAAGTTTTAATTTTATATTCTTACTGTAAGTTTTTTAAACGTCTGTCCTTCCAAATTTTGTATATTTCTATGCGTATAAATGTATATTTGTGTTGGAATATCTGATGCTTTGCGATAATTATCTACGTTTTGTTAAGTGCATTAAATTAAATCTTGTTAATAAAAATGTCCGCAATTTAACATGAAAATTGCAGGCAACGCCAGAATGTTTAGAAGGTTTGGAATCCCAACAGCAAAGGAATTCAAAAACGTTCTGGAGGAAGGCATTGAATTTGATCAGAGTTACGAAAGCTTTTGAGGGGGTGAGTTTTATTTTTGTCAAACCTATCCTTCGAAAGACCATGAAATTTCTATCATTATTACAGGAAATAAGTGATCTATCCTTGTAACGCCGTGGGTCTTTGGTAAGCAGTACATAGCCGGCTCTTCGCAGGCTTGCTTGCCGGCTATAAACAGCTTAGGGAGAAGGTGTTACATCATATTGCATGAACAAATGCTTGTCGAACGAAACCGTTTGAATTGTTTGTGAAAATAAACGTTCATTTGTTAAATTCTGAAATAAGAAAGCCAACGTAATCTTCTTATCTTAGATCCACACAAATCAATGACCATAATTTCACTAACTGAGAACGTTTTGGAAGCACCCATCGACTAGGCATATAGATAATAATAAAGCAGAAAGTCTTCCCATTTGATAGAGAGTTTAAGTTTGGTTTTCAATGCAAATGTAGAAAGAGAGCAATTCTTCTTACTGGCAACTAATTTGCTATGCGGTAAAAAGGAAGAAGATGTTGTTCACCAAGTGAATAATGTTTTAATATCAAAGCTCAAAAGAGTCACTGTGCTAACTTAGGACAAAGTTGTTTCAACGGATATATTGTAATGAAAGCAACCAAATTTAGTTATAAATTCATTTTCGCACCAACTCACACATTGACACTGACCCTTGTTATCTTCATCACAACACTATAGTATGTGTTGCTACAGTGACGTAGAACGGAGATACTAGAGCGATTTTAATAGTTTTCCATTAAAATCGTATGAAAAGGGAAAAAACGAATCTATTAATAGATGAGCGCCAAGATACACTAAAGAGCACATTTTGAAAAAAAGTATAAAAATGTGAAACTGAACAAAACCTTCATAAAGTGATGATAAACTCAATTTTTAACCGATCAGGACGACAGAATTTAAATTAAGCTTGTCAAAGCTAAACTCATGTAGACAGATAATGCTGGCAGACTAGAACCTCTTTTAGTTGCATCGCCATAAAAGTGGAAAAACATGAATGACTTCTTACAAAATAAGCATTAAAAATACTTTGTGTATATCTTTATAGCAAGTTTTTGAATTTTTAAGGACATCAAAAGTATATGGTAAAAGGTAATACCACCAAAGCAGTGATGTTATAGAATGCATCTTTGTTCGCAAAATCCTGGTGTGATCGAAATATTGTGAGTTCGTTCCGTAAGATAATCCATATAAAAAACCCACCTATGTTATCTATTTTAAAGAAAAGGTATTTAAGAATTTAGGTTAACATTTCACAATAAAAACCAACTATGGGCATAAAAGTATCATGCGAACATTTTAAATGAAACAATCCATGCCAGCGAATAACACTTTATTGCTGTATTTTCATAGATATAACGTAACATTTCAAGACATATGAGATATATGACTGCTAATATAATTTAGGTCGCCATACGACAGAAATATTGTCAGTAACCTTTTGGATTAAAGATGCAACCATCTAAATGTATTATGCTCACTGTACTTGAGGGCATCCCTATCGATATAGCCAAGATTATTCGAATATAATGAAAGGTATATATCCCTCATGGACTCTGTCAGATACTAAATGTTGATCTCCAATTCTGAAAATAATATACTGGGGACCAACTTGGTGAACTACACCTTCTGCATTTTGCAAATATTAATAACAATGATTCGGTGGGATTGCAGATCATGAAACACATTTGGCAAACAAAGGTCAGTATTGGTGCTAGTTTCCAACCTTGAATTTCCGATCAAAGAAAACATTTCCGAAGACACCTAAAAGTGAATTAAATGAAATGGGAAATTAATTCTGAAAATTCAGCTTACAGGATCACTAAAAAGTTACATATTGCTAAGATAAAACTTACCTTATTACAATGTTAAGGTCTAGGCTTTTTACCGAATGCTTGTTATTTTTAGGGTTAAAACGTCAGCACAAAACGTTTACGTATTACACCCTAAAAGCTCTAATGGGAAGAGAACTACAGGCGAAGCCAATTTTAACTCACATGGTCTAGTTAGCTTCAAACTGAAAACATTTTCTTATGGACTTTCATCGGGCATCAATTTTAACAAATCAATCGCCATGCGTAACATATGTACTTCTCACGATTTCTGGACAGTATAAAATTATCCCACATATTTGCTGAGGGATGAGCCAATAGTATGTGCGAAAGTTGAAGAGGGTCGCAAGAATTCATGCGTAACAGCTTTGTAGTAAGATCAGATTTTTTATAAATTGCATGTTTAAAATTTATATTGCAAACTACAGAACCATACAGAATGTGAGAGAGTAACCTATTATAGGGTACATTTATTGGGTTTTTTATTTCGTAAAATCGACATGGTTATGTAATCTCCCCTGCGTTAAGTCCGTTCAAATTGATTTTGCAATCCGTGTGGTAGAGTCAAGGGGTAAAATGATGGTCAGGATTAGTCCCATACACTTGCCAGACTTAAAAATATAACCAGGTTAATCTCATGTAGTAGACGCATCAATCGAAATGTTTCCACCATGGTTTTGAGTACCCGATCTCTACCCAACGAAGGTGGTCGCATGCTGAGGTTTTGTGCGCAACCTTCGCAGACTCTCAGATGGAGCTAAAATAAATTTCGGAATACCTGCATATTGTCTCCCACACTTAGCATAGACCGTTTGGGGTCACGTCATAGGAAGTTTAATTTTCGTAAGCGCAAAGGCATGGCGTGGGTATGGAAAGAATACTGGAAAGAGTGTCTGAACAATGAGCCACTAAGCATATTAATCCGACCTTGAACCTCGAATTCTTTAACAACTTGAGTTGTGATATCACCTACAGCTAGTAGAGAACGAAATATAAATGAATTGTATGTTACGCTTAATCTCATCCTGACATTCGAATAATTGGTCACTGCTGCTGCACAACGTTAACTCGATAAAACAATAATTTATGCAAATCTTTTTCTTCCACTTCGCACAAACGGTTCGTTGCTTTGAGTTGTTTTTCTGGGTGCATAGGAAAAGGCATAAAACGAAAACGTTTGTTATTAAAAAACTTAAAACTTCTGCAAAGTTGGGCAAAATCTATGGAAAACATGTCAAACTTCTGCAGAGTGCATAAAAGTGACTAAAGACGTTCAAGGAAAGTCTGGCTCTGATAATTATTTTCATGCTTACTTTTGTTCTTCAAATGCTTCTTCGTGGTAGCAAGTTTATATTGCAAATATGTTAAATATTTTTATTTTTATGGATGCTACAGAAGAATTGGAAACGACTCATTAAAAAACGGGCAGAAGAAGAAGATCGAAAGAGTTCCTCGCCAGAAGGTAAGTTTAAACTCCGTCAGGTCGCCTCCTAAGAAACAATTTTATCGCTTATAGCATGAGACAGGGAGCTTCCTTTTAAGTCTGCTACTATTTTATGTTAAACTTAAAAGATCCAGTTTGTTAACACACGTCTTGGTAATCTATCATCCGACTGATACGGTTGCCTACATAGCGAAATGTGATAGTGAGAGGGTTTATAAGTGTTTTATGGTTAAACGCCTTGTTTCCACGCCGGCTCAGGGCAATTTCTCAATGTCTACATCACGCCGATTTCGCCATGTCGACGGCTTGAGAAT
This sequence comes from Schistocephalus solidus, assembly GCA_017591395.1. NCBI lineage: Eukaryota > Metazoa > Platyhelminthes > Cestoda > Diphyllobothriidea > Diphyllobothriidae > Schistocephalus > Schistocephalus solidus. Next base: position 125,657 of record WEDG01007552.1, on the reverse strand, counting down.
GCTGGGTGTTAGCTATTAGACAAGTATTAACCCAATCAACCTCACATCCTTTCAGTATTACGTTAATCTATAGGCCTGATGATAAATTAAGGAAAACATGTGTTTTCCGACTATAATAATGTTAACTACTAATTTTAAAAGTCTACTTCAGGTCCATAAGTTATATAGGTATATGTTAACGTAGCCTGAAAAACTACGACAATTAGTTTAGCAGGCTTTTGCAATATAAATTTGGAAATATCCGTTTTTATTATGAAAATGTTTCATTTTAAATTTAAAAGTTGCATTACATCTAGTTGAATGAGACATTTTTACATGCACAGAATTATAGCTTAAGCGTCATATTCTGTAAGCTAAAAATCAAACACTGGAGCATAATGAAAAAAGGATTTACGCGAAGATTTGTAAAAATTGCTGTTAATTGGCATTGCACATCCACATTCCTTTTTCCAATAGAATTTTATCAAGGTCTCAGACTTTCTCATACTATTTGACATAACGATAAGGCTACCACTGAAACGCAGAAAACAGCTTCATGTACTGCTCTATAATTAAAATATTTACAATTTGTGCAATGTTTTCCCTTACCAAAATATATAAGTCATTTATGGACAATCGACAATTTGATATCGTTTATCTAAAAAGACAACAGCGATAAAAAATGCACACATTTATTTGATTCAGTTAGTCGAAATAAAAAAAAAAGTTCCAATATCAAAAAACTAAAATAATAAGTTAACCAATCAATATCAAAACGATTGCAGTATACCCTATTACTTTAAAAACGTACCGTTATTTCTTGAACAGCTATATTAGCACTTTCTGAGTGAACAATGTATGAACGATTTTCAAAGTTCCATGTGCGGAACGAGTTGGTGGTCTAACAACCATCTTCTGTGGTATAGAATGTTCAATAGATTTTTATACTGGTGCTGCATATGTAAATTATCCTAAATTCTTCCTGCAAAACAAAAGAATATTGAAATACTATGCAAACCGCTAGACTGGAATATCGTTTAAACATCAAAGCAGTAGATTTACTTTTAAAATGGCTCACATCTTCTATTTAAGAAGAATCGTTTCATTATTCAATCTTAATGCTATAACCAAACATTAAAATTAAGCATATAATGTATATTTTTAATGGAGAGCAAGAATATGCAACCTTGTTTAAATGCTTAAGGGAAAGCATGGCAGTTTTAGGTCTTTTCGTCAGATTTTTCAGTTTGACAATTTTAAAAACTGCACAGTGGCCTAAAAAAGCTTTATTAACTTCATTGCCAGAAATTGATCCAATATATCAACTCCTTAAATCTGCCGCCAGCCAACACAAGCTACTCTGTGGAGACGTAAGCACAACTGTGGTAAATTTACAGTCTACATGCGGTAAGTAAATTTAGTCTGGAAAAGTGATTTTATCACTATTGGTTTTTCAAGATTTATTTTTTCATGTTAATAGATTGTCTGCTTTGCATTCCAAATTTCGGCTATAATGATGTGGTTGTGTCTTAAAGGAATCAAAAAATCAAATACAAATTAAAGTTAAAACGAACCACAGCACGTTTAAATATATGTATATTGAAGGCGAAGTCAAAATTGCTTAAATAAATAAGTAAACCCCACTATATGGGAGTTGTGTGGTTAGAACCTCATTCAATGGGAGCAAATAACATATAAATCAGAAAGCATTTAACTTTCTTCACTTAAATGACCTTTTTATTTTAATAATTTAGATTTATGCTCTTTTCCTTTTCTGATTACCATGTAAAAGGATTTTTAAAAAATAATGTACAGGTTTTTCACTTTTAGATACTGGAAATCAAGAGTAATCCTACCAAAGGGCAGAAACGTTTCTGATTTATCTGTATATGAATAAGCGGTTCAAAAAAACCGTTTCGAGAATTCCAGGCGCCACAACATCATACAAGCCTTGTCTGTTGCCTGCAATGTTTTTGCTTTGATTTACCGCAACAAAATGCAACTGAATATTTATTGTAGATTGATATTTTTTGTAATTTTGCAATAAATTCGAACACATCTTTTTATGTAGTAACTTCCTTAGAAGGTTGTGCAAACATTTCCTAGTAAAACAATTTGCTTACATGTAACGTATGAGATTTTATTTAGAATTAAATACATAAACCGATCGTTAAGTATTGGAATCCGATCGGTCAGATGCTGCTAGCTTATAAACGTGAATATATTCAATCCACATTATAAGCTAGCCAACTAGAGCAAAATTAAGTAATACCTTTTGTTTAATTATAACTTTATCGAATGGACAATTTTTTAGCTTCTTGGTAGCTCTTTTCGGGGGAACTAAATGACCAGGTGACGATGACCATTGAAATCTCTTCTAAATTATTGACGGCATAAATAAGAATTATACTTGTAAGCAGAATAGACACTTCATATTTTTCGAGTGGATTGAGGCAGCTATGTGACCTAATGGCTGCTCAGCGGCTGACATCCAATAATTTTACCAGATGTAGTGCAGTTATCTTAAAGAATACGTTTCGATGAAAACATTGATATAAATTAAGAAATTTCTTTTCTAGATAAGACAATCTAGGTAACTAATTTGATTTAATTTAAAGGACAGCATTATAGGGTAGTGGATATATTAAATTATAAACGCACAGTATAACGTGGTAGACTCTTACAACACATGAACAGAGATTAAAGTTTTAATCCATTCCTTAGTCCTTTCGAAGCCTGGAACTAAATTAAGCCATACACAAACGTTTCCACCCGCAAGTGGTTTCAGTTTTTCTGATGCTTTTTAAAAGAACCTGCTTGGCATAATACACTTTCTTTATTTTCTATTTGTTCAAGAAGAGTTGTGTAAAACTGAATGTCAAAAATATACAAAAGAAAATATTTTTTTCGAAGTAAAATTTTCGAAGTAAATAATCTCTTATTAAAAGATGTAAACGTTTTTTAATTGTATCGTATTGTGATATTTAATAACTTTAATGATTTTGAAGTCCCGTAATAAGGAAAATTTTTTCTAAACTTATTATTTGGAGACATAAGCCGAATGCCTGTTGAGAGGATAACAGGAACTCCCAAAAGCAAACCTACATTGGATCAGCTTGTAAATCCTTAGGATTTGACTTCAATGAACAGCCATTTCCTTGGCCGTATTAATGCCAAAGTTGGTCATAGTTGGCCTTTTTCGTAGCAAATATACCAAGAACAAAGTTCATAGAGGAAAGTAAGTGTGCCACTAAATGTCCACAGCTTTTTATTTACAGCCATTGTATATAAATTGGAATAAGGGTTAGGGTCATCACTATTTACACTAAAACGCGACTAGATTTTTGGCGTTTTCACAATGACTATAGATTGCTCCATCTTCAAGAACAGGAAGGGGTCAAGCCAGCTATTAATACTCAAAGACTCAGCTATTTTGAAAACTTACCAAAGCATTTTGTGTTAGATTCGTATTTATTTCAAAAACATATTCTTTCATAAACTTCCGTTGGACAGTTTAAGTGTAGCAGTGATAAAATGAGAGCCTCCAAAAAAAAGCAACGTACGAATAATTGTATTTAACGCTTTTTCATCGATTATTCTTGAACATTAAAAGAAGAATCATAGCAGAGTATTTCAAGCAACTGAGGTATAATTAATATTCCTGAACTCTGATATGTCACTTTAAAGGAAATGCAAGGTCCGGTTGATGAGTCCGTTTCACAGTTTTGTGATTTGACCCGAATAAACAAAGCTCGGCCGTTTTAGTTTGTTTGAAATCTACGACAGTAAGGAAATCTTCTAGTTATATGGAGAATTTTGTATTGTTTCTGAAACCTTGATTGAACATTCAAATAATATGTGAGATTTCGTGAGTAACATAAGTTTTATAGATAACTGGACCAGTATGCTATGAAACCAATGACTCTTGTCGGTGCCGATAAACTCCAATTGATTAGAGCACGGGATCAATTTAAGACATCCTTGTGCTGTGTATACTACTTATATCATTGGGGTAGCCGAGTGATTCAATACTGCATCAAATAAATTAATCAAATGAGTGCGAAACACCCATTAATAATTGTTTATCATTCTGAAGTAATTATCGATTTAAGTTATTAGCCAGGCGACGCATCAAGCCAGTTTACTCATTCTTGAGGTAAGTATACGTTGTTAGATATATTTTTTTGCTTCACCAAACTAAACGTTGCCATTACTTTACTCAATTAGTCGTGCAGTTTTTACAGCAGATCCCTTTTCGCTTAAGTATTCTTGACCAATGTTTCAACACTGGTCGCAATTAAGGCACGTCATGCTATATCCGGTATGCCCATAAGACGTGGATCCGCTGAGACACTGGATTTTCTGCAAAGTTAACCTTTGATGATAACTTATCAATGCAATTTCCAGGCCAACCCAAATGGACGCAAATTTTCAGTGCAAGATCACTAGCTCCATTGTAGAAATGAAGTAACTATTACTAATAGTATGATCGTAAGCCCTGACGGAGGACCAAATCAGATTTACAGATCATCGGCTTTATTTGCACCGCAAACAAATGGTATTGCACTAAAGCCATCAATCCAAAGCACTATTGTGGCTGAAAATATACGCCCATCTTACAGGAGAAAGAGTATTTTGGGCTGTAATCAGACAAGCTTAGGAGAGAAAAAAGGCGCTTTCCATGCATTTCACAAATTGTCTTTTAAAATTGCTGCTTATAAAATATCAAAGATATTATTAAAACTGTACTGCCAATATACAGGTTGGATATTTTTCATGGACTGGGTAGCGCAGGAGTAAAATCCATGTTATTTTTAAAAATTCTGAAAGAAAAAGGGAATCCTTGACTAACAAACCGATAAGTTTTATAGCCGAATTTGTTATAGTTTACAAATACGTGGTCTTTTAGCTACAAGTAGTTGCTCAAACCCCCACCTACTTTAGCATGCTAGTACGTCAGTTTCACCTCCGTTGAGCGTATTACATTTACTATTTCTCTATGAATATACCTGGAATATTTCAAATTTCAATAATTTCAAGAAGCATTCCGCAGGCATTTTCCACATGCGAACTATATCAACTGTGTGACACATCATCTACTGAGTTCACATCTGTCAGCTGATAAGATCTTGTTGATAAATCTGACATGTGTTCGTGAAAATGTTGGTTTTATTTATTGGTGACAGGTCGTACTACCGACAGTTCAAGCTGTGCGCTAGAGCTTCAAACGCCGAGTGAAAGGGTGAGTTCTCTCTTAATATTTGCTTGACATCCGTCAACACCCTCCTTTGACTTTAAATTCCAGCTTCACCATTAAGCAGTAGTACTGGGTTTCACACCGAAAGAATGTTTCATAAGTTTCAGCCCGAATAAAAAACGTTTTTTAGAAAATCCCTTTCTGAACTTCCTCTAAGATTCTACTTTTTATCAGTTAAATCATGTATACCATGCATCAATCGCATTAGTGTTTTACTTGGGCCTTACCTTTCGATCCTATTAAAAAAGCCTATTTGCTTTTGAAGATCATTTGTAATTAATCACGCGCAGGGAAATCGTTTGCTTAAACCGAGACCCTTTTAAGCACGATATTTCATTTATGCAAGAAATGCCCGTTGTAAATTTCCTGTCGGTTGAAGTGGAATAGAGGCAGAATCAAGAACAAATTTCGAAGCTCTGTTTTTTGGTAATCCAGTTCCGAAAGTTTCACTAGACTCTCCATACGCGCACTTGCGTCCATTCCTATACAAAAATTTTGTTTTTCTATAAAACTGAATAGCACAATATTCAATTAAAACACAGCGTGGAACATTTTGCTAATGCCAAGCACAAATATCCCATACGTGACACGTAAATTCATCATTTAAGAACTTAATACTGCATGGAATATAAGCCAAATTGACCAATTAAAGCATTGTTAACGCTTTAAAAACCACAATTTACAATTAAATGTCCACTTTGAAATCATTTGAACTGCACAAAATAAAAACCACAAAATTATTGTGCATTATCTTCCTAAGTGATACCAAACGGTTAATTTATTTATCAATATAGGAAAAGTAGTCCAACTTTGCCATATCTCGCTAGACTTCTTTCTCCCTTTGAAGGGAAATTTACAAATAACAAGTATAAATGTAAATATGTTAAGTACGGTTCTTACTATTATTCCAGCAGAGATATTACGCAATAAATTATTTAAATGACATATATACAAAATGAAAATAAGGTATTTTTGAAACTATGAATAAGACTTGGTAGGCAGTTCAATTTACGCAAACAGTGTAAAGGCGATGGGCCTTAGAGGTCATCTTAAGCAATATAGTAAGCCAAATGAACGGAAAACATTGTCCATTAAAGTTCGAAGTAGAATATATGCCCATACCCACTTTAACCAGGACTATATTAACAAAATCACTACTTAATCCAAATTTTATCAAATTTGTAAGCAGTTCTTTTAACATGGTACTAAATTTATGAAAACATTAAAAACTTAAGAATAAGGAAAGACAGCTTAACAAGGGCAATAAGACTCGTTGACCGGTGTATTGCTGATGATGGTATTCCCCTTAGATCAACTGACTGAAACATCTAGCGCTAATGGTGCTTTGCATAATCGTTTTTATTACAATTATATTTTTCCAACCAGCAGAAAAAAATCATTGAAAATTAATGTCAATAACGTTTGCGTTGATGAGGAAGATTAAATGATGGGGATAAGGATTCATATGAGGATGAGATTGGTAATGCTGAGGATGATGGTGTTGGTGATGTTGGTTGTGGAGATAGTGGCGATACTGGTGGTGACGATCATGGATTTACTAATTTGGCAGTCGAATTAAGTTTAAAATCGTACATCAGACCTCATTGGAAATGTTCCTATATTAATTGGGAGGTTGTGGATTGAGATTATATTTCAGATTTCGCAGTCAGTCTAGTTCATTTGCGCGATTATGGAAGAACTGAATGGTGGACTGAGAGTCAGTTACAATGTTCCGTAATTTGACATCTGGGGCAATCCCACCCGGGAAGGATCAAAGCCAGTCCTCTGTTGTTGGTGTGAATAGATGGTCCATCGTGCGCTGATCAGTGACCTCGTGTAAAGTAGCCATGTTCGCCTTGACTCACTCGTCTGCAACCATTGCAAGGGTTGCTCATAAGAAAAAGGCTATTTGTATGGCTCTGTGCCATTCACGTTTTGACCAGGTATAAAACAACTGCAGAGAGTAATTTCATAGCAAAAATAGGCGATATGATCTGAAAACACAGAGTAAATCCAGTGCTAAAATGTCCATCTACATTTTTGGATGCGCTGCCTATCCGGCGAAGTCAAACTCTCATTTAATCAAACAATTGTCTACAGTCAATTCGTGCAAAAACGTTGAACACTTCCCTGATTATTTCATCTGCCGAAAAAACGCTAAACGTTTTTTTTTAAATTAAATCATTTCTTGACTAAAGTCCTGTATTCGACGTTTCAATATTGGGCTATTCTTCCATCAGTACTTGGTTTTGCATCAAGGTGTTTACAATCAGAGAATGCATAAATGATGTTTTTTTAAGAATATATTTAAAATGAGGCATGTTTTATGTACCAATAAAGCAAAGAACGGTTGTAAAAATAGGCTATGGAAGTAAATTTCAGGTTTTGGACATTAACCTCATCATACAGGATTTACGACGATTAATTTCTGCAGAAAACCTCTTGGGAGAAACACGTAAATAGCCTTTACATTCCCGATAGAACCTTAATATCGAAGAGAAGAGCAGTAAGAAATAAGTTTCATCCTTACTCCTCTTACGAGTAAAAATTATATTGACCGATAAAAAAGCATAGGGTTCAGTGAAATAAATAAGACAATCCTCCTGGACTTTAGCTTAACAAAACGGTCAAATTTTCTTCGCAAAATATATTCCCGTAAAGGGTTGACCTTTTTCTGCACTGCCCTCAAGAACTGAGATAAAACCGAAAATACTTAAGAGGAGTTGGGCAGCCTAAAAAAGATAGTCAGCTGAAACCTTCCTCAACGCCTAGGGACATCAGCACTCATAACCATTTTAAGAACGACAAGGTATTTTGTCAAAAGTCATGTTCAAAAATATTTTGTTAAAAGTATGTGCTAAATTTGAATCATTTTTGAATTTAAGTTTATAGCCGTCTGGCATAAAAAACATTTTGAAACATAAATATTAGAATGTGCGAGCAGACTTTTTATTTGCCTTCGTTACTTATGCCGAAAGCAGGACATGTTTTCATGTTGATACACGATCAGCTTGTTTTTTTTATTCTCAATGAGTATTTACTAAAACTTCGGCGGACAACATGATCTCTTCACTTCTCAGCACAACTATCTTAAAATAGCCATACAAGCCTCAGAAGCAGTATCTTATATAAAGAAAAGGGCAGGCGCTATCTGCTCGTTTAAACATGAGACCGCATTTCTAAGTATCATGATTTCTAGTGGCAGTAAAATCCATTCGTTGATTTCAGTTTTATCTCCTAGATATTTTGATTTGACAAGCTTTGCTGCCAAATAGTGACAAAATCGATAATGCTGGTAGTCTGGTATGCATCCTGGAAATACGTGTCAAAACCAAATATGCTGTCTGCTTAAAACAGCCCTCCAGACACAAGAGCATATAGACCCGAATCACCTCCAGTTACTAGGAAACCTTTTCCCTGACGTCCTTTTTTCGCAAACAAAGTGAAAGGTGTGGCCTGAATTTCATGCTCTTGTGGTATTGTTTATGAAAACATTCAAACGTTTTATCTGTATTAGTGGCTTAAGGTGTCTGCATGGCATTGTAGTGCAACAATTCTGCCCGTTTATTACCATGCATTTAGACTTTAAAAAATGGACCCAACATCCCTGCGAGCTTGATGGAGAATTAGAAAGCCTGAACCCTAGCACAATGGTTGTTTTGTAAATCGAAACGCAAATTCGCTGATGTTCAGGTTTTAGTGCTGCCCACCAGTGGCAGAAGAAAAACATAAGCTAAAAGGCCTTGTATTTGCATGCCATAATTCTCAAGGTATTTCGTTCCTTTGCGTCCTTAAAGTTTAAACTTATATTCAGCGTAAAGAAGGAAGGAGAGCTGCAGAGTTAGTAACCAAACGTAACAGAATTGGGTTCGTACACAAAATGCATCTTCAAATAACTTTTTACTTACCTTGGGTACATTAAGCTTGATTAAATTTATCCAGCGGTTCATTGTTGGAAGTGGTCTTTTTAATGTGTAATGTCCGTAGTGACAAAGCATTAAATTACGTGTTATAAAAACAGTATTTTAATGAATATGAAAATATTAATAATAAAAAAATAAAAATGAGGCTTATAATTAACCAGTGAAAATTTCAGTTTTTACTTTGATTATGCATAATATAGAAATTAGAAACAAGCGCTAAATTTGTAAATTCGGACTTTATAGTGCAATTCTTAACCTAAACGACAAAGGGAGGCCCGAATTTTTTTATTGGTTGTCATTCAACTTGTTCTTAATCAAGTAATTGCACAAATAAAGACTCATATGGCAACACAAATTCAAAACATGATTCCAACTCTCATGGTCAAACACATAAAACATTCAGGCAAACCAACCAAAAGTGAAATTTATAAGCTTTCCTATTTTAATAGATAACTTTGCAAACTTCAATACGTTAAACTAAATAATGCAGTTAAGATTTTCCCAAGAAATATATAAAAGTGCATATTCATGTTGATGAACATAGACTGGACTGACAGAAAAGAAATAAATTTGTTTCACTGACACTATTAGACGACAGCACCGAGAAATTGGAAACTTTTCTGTAAAACCTTAAATTTCATTGCCATTTGAGAAGCTCGAAATGATGAACTGAATTGTAAGCGAAGAAAATTAAAAAGGTCGTTCAAGAGCTTATTTGCCAAGTTGGTATCCCAATACTTCATATGGTATAAGACTTCCAGAATAATGAGAAGAGAATCAATGAAACTCGTCAGAGCTTTGTCAAAATGTCATGCCTTAATTCTCGAACAGATTTTCCTCGGCAGTCCAAAGAACTAAAATGCAAGCAAAGCATTCAAATCACAAGGATTCATTACGTCTTTACCAATACATTCCGTCCTTGCACGGAGGTATTTAGTGGAAAAACCCCCAATTGTGCATTTTCAATTATGAGCAAACAAAACAGTCTTCAATTTCATAGAATATATTAGACTCTTAGCAGAATTAGGAATGTGCATCATGACAACGGTGTAGGAAAAGGAGACCATTTATACGTCACTAATTGTAGCAGAAAGTATGGAAAATATTTCATACCTTTGAGTGCTATCTTTTATTTAACAATACATTTCACTCAAATACATTAAAAATACCGTCACACGGCGGGAATTATATTTATCTCAACACGTCCGTATTTTCGGCAGTGAACTGAAAAACGAAAGCAGCCATAGTTAATCTAGTGAAGTGCCTGTGCCATGCACTTTTTAAAATCCAGCCTTAACTCTCACTTTTGCCACCAAGATCTCTGTGGATTTTAGAGCTTACTGCCGCAGCTGATAGAAGACGTGGGATTATTCTCTATTAGTGGATGTAACTTGGTGACGACCTTGATTATTCATAATTAAAAAAAGTCAGCCAATTTTGGTCCTAAATCTTTCCGTCCAATAGCCTGCTCTTCCGCTTTACTAAAGATTGCTGAACGAGTCGCTCTCGATACAATTAAGCCTTTTTCCTCCAATTTCTCCGACCCATTACAATTTGCCTATAAGGCCCAGCGTAGTACCCTAGATGCTGTTGCACTTGTAGTACATTTGGCGCTACGAGATTTAGATAAGGGCTGCCGTGCGTACGCATGCGCATTTCTTGACTACTTTTCTGACTTCAACACCATCCTGCGCCATCTCCTTCTTAATAAACATCCGCGTCTGGCTCTCCCGGCTGGGTTGTCTCTTGGCTTGAAGATTATTTTACTTCCCTTACTCAATTCGTACAATCCGGCAAGCGGAAGTCTACTGTGCTTCCAAACAACTGCGGTGTACTTCAAGGTGCCATCTTATCCCGTCACCTCTTCTCCCTTCACACTGATGATTTGAGGTCACTAAATGATTGTTTGTACATCAACTATGCTGACGACATGGTTGCTGGTCATCCTCTTAAAAATCAGACACATTTCCAGTGTCTGAAGGATGGCCTTGACCATTTTGCAGCCTGGTCGTCAGATAATGGCCTTCAACTGAACCATGAGAAGTCTGTCCAATGTGTTTTTCACCTGCAACCATCCCCTAGTTCTCAATTCTCAGCCGTCCTTCCCAATGAGGTATCCTCTTTTCGATAACTTGGTGTTACTCTGACATCGAATCTTTTATTCTCCCAGCATATCGATGCTCTTTTTTACGAAAATTCGTAAATTTCTATATTATATTTGCCGTTTACCTTCCTATCACACACCTCAGGCCCTTATCTGGCGATTTAATAGAGGCATGTGTTCTTCCCCTCATCCTTTATTGCTCTCCCGTGATTTTTCCAGCCTTACTTAAAAAGGATTTTTGATTTTAAAACGTATTCTCCGTATGCTCTCTTCTGCTGCTGGTGTTTCTTATACTGTTTTAGTGGATTTAATAGCAAAACTGCACTTTACGACAGTCAAACAATTCGCTGGGCAAATCCTTGATGATAAAACCCATCCCCTCCACTCTGAGCTGATTGCTGTGAAGTCTTCCCGTCCGATGCTCCGAGGCTTTCGCCATATAACCTGCCGTACAACGGCATACTTCCGCTCCGTTTTGACATTTCTTGCACGCTACCTTACATGTGAAGAGACTGAAATAAAAAAGCTCAAACGTGAACTGTCTCCCCGCTAGATGTCCATTTTTGACTATTGGATTCTTGCATATTATGTTTACTTATCCTATTATCTTAGTGAATGGAGCCATTTATATTTTTGCTGAAAGTTTTGAATGATACTTCAAAATAAAGCGTATTCTTCTATCTCTCTCTCAATAAAACAGGTTAGAAAACTCATCGATCATTCACACTTTACCTCTGAAACTGCCAAAAAATTACATTGTCGATGTAAATGTAAAGGTTCGTTAGTATCTCTAAGTTAAAAGATGTTAACTGTTCATCACATACCACTTAAAAGCCAGTAATTATCATAATAAAATATATTAAGCAAACCATATTAGCTATAAATCTTCAGCTCCTTGACTTGCAGAAATTTTCTGGGCGAAGCCTTGCCACAGAAGAGACTGGGGACATGTTTAGATTTGATAAACGAAAACATAGCATTTCCGAGGTGTCACTAACGACTCAAATTGTCTTCTATGCTGATTTTCACCATGCTTCTTTTATTTAAATTCTGTCCCAGCTCAAGCATCGTTGACTAGTTATCGGACATATACTTAATAATGCAGAATTATTTAAGCTAGCAGCCATCTCTGAGGTGTATAAAAGCCTGGAATATATATTTTTAAGACGCCAAGTACGACGCAGGTGTATGAACAGCGATCCATAAGCACTCACGATAGTTTGACCGTCACTTTCGATGAGGTCCACCGTATGCTCCACAGCATGGTGCTGCAGGTACGGTGACGTTTGTGTGATTTAGTTTAACGTGATAGTAGACTTGCGCTGTATCTATCACACTCTCTCCTCTTCCTCAACCTATGCCCGGTGTCAAGACAGAGTCAAGAATACCGGAGAGGAAAGAAGGTGCAGGTGGCTGGTGCGGCCAGCGCCTCTATGCCATAGCCACCCCTAGGCGTAACACCACCCCCATGTTCGGCATTTGTTATGGGAGCACAAACCGAATAACGCCTGCTGTGCCCTGATGTGGCCCTATATTGGTCCAATGCATCTACCACGTGGCCCGGTTAGGGGGCTCAACGTAGATATAAAAGTGTCTTATTCACTGACAGAGACGTTTTTAAAGGTGTATGCAATCGTTTCTAGGTTCTACTGATTAATTTTGTTCTCTTCAATAGTTAAATTCATGACTTCATCTACAATATCTCAGCTTCATTCAGTAGACATTCAAGGCTTTTGTGCATGAACAAATTCACTGTGTAATTTCTTGCTACCCACAGTCACACTCATGCACAAACTAATTAAAAATTAAGGGTGCTGAATTAGGTGGTAAACATTGGTTGCATAACTTTCAGAACTCAATCGAATCCCCAGAGCGGCTTGTCTCCGCTTGATTAATAAGGCGTAATAGTACAGCAGGCCGGGATTACAGACAGGAAGGGAGCAGCGATGGACCATCAGAACTCGGTGGAATTGTTGATATTCGGGATAAAGGTGACCTTAAATTGCTTATGGACTGTAAGATGGATCAGTTTGATCCGCGAACGATCTGCTGAGTACTGTTCCATTTGGTAGGATTCAACATTAATTCAGGTTCTGTTCCACGTAAAGTATTTAAGCAAATGTAGGCCACGTTCCGTGAGACGCAGTAGATGTCTTTGAAATAACTAATTTACTCTTACTCAAAATCGGTATATTCACAAGCACAGAGGTTCAAAAAATTGCATGAATGCCCCGGTGAATAAGGAGCATCAATTCGCTTTCTTTTATTCCTGTACGAATGTTGGCTTTTTCAGCGAAAATCCAGGTGCAGCTAGACTGCATGCATTTAATTTCGATGGAACTTATTCTCAAAAATTAATCATGTTTGACATGAACATGAGGCTGTCAATGGTTCCTCGTGGTAAAACTCCAAAAGGTATCAGCAAATTAAGGTACTTGTTTCAATGTAGATGCAGTAAAGATTACACGCTAGGCAGTGTACATGTCAGGGAAAAATAAAAAGCCTTGGCTACATAATTGTAATAATAGCTTGTTTTCGTAGTTGATGCATGGGTAAAAGCAATCAACTTCAATAAAAACTTTCATTGTGTGACATGTTTCTTAATTCAATTGTTATTTCTTGTAAAACCTACAATAGACTTCTGAAATCTCAACTCCAGGGCCTTATTTAACTTCATACTCGTGCGTTCCCGAATTTTTAAAAAAAATAAAATAATTTGTATAAAGGTGGTTTTATTGAAGGATCGACCCTTTCTTGGTAACGAGATTTTCCCATACTGATACCAATTGGGTGGGATAGTATAAGCATTCATCTCTTTTTTATAAATGGACCGTACATATATCCGTTTTTTGTCCATCCCAAGTTAAGGAATTGTGTCTTCGTATGTATTTGTCACTCAATATGTCCCCTTGACATTGTTCGTGCACGAATCTAGTCAAGACTTAATATTTTTCGAAGAGTAAGCGAGGGTTTACGACCAAACGCGTTCCAAGTATGCATCTCATTCACCGTTTTGAAGCCTGCCAGGGGTTATGAGTTCGAACAAGCAGCTGAAATGTTCTGCAAATAAACTTCCTTGGCCAAGAGCCCATCATCTTCTTCTGATCGGTGTCCTGGAGTTCGTCTCTATGTTTTCGTAAAATATAATATCAACGTTAGTAAACTGGCAACTATTAACAGCAAATGCCCGGAGAAGCAAGAATAATGTTTTTGTTGTTTTTCCACCAATTGATTTTTATTATCAGAACAGTTTGAAAACAAGCTTTTGCAAGTGCCTTGAATACCGTCAGTAGACTCGTTTACAATTTGACATGAATTATATTGTTATCCATATTGCCATTTGAATAATTTAAAATATATTTTGATGTTTGAAAAAATCCGCAAAAACAACTGATACAATTATGACCGTATTCAGCGCTTTGCACCAAGGGAATTTGTCTTTCAAAATATTTCTGGTGAAAAAAAATGTGGTTTCCTTTCTCTTAACAACACGAGAAATTAATATTGAAATTTTGTCGCTACTGCATATTCTGACAAGGTTTTCTGTACAAAATTGCAATGTTATGTTGAGCATATGCGTAACGATGTTGATCGCAACTCCATTGCCTGTAAGCAGTTAATGTATTTAAAATGAAATTATCGATGTACCATCGCTAATATAATAAAAGTCCTTCTCTGCACGTTATCCTATTGAAAGATGTGCACATATTCATAGGTAAATGGTTTTTTGGTCAAAGCATTATCAGAAATATTGCGTTATATCTATTTTCACAAGTCAATGAGTAGTTTAAAGCCTGACAGATGAAATTGGAAGTAAAGAAACCAGTTATGACATGGACGACAAATGCTAAACCATATGTCTTAAAAATGCACATCTAGTTCAAGCCGATGGTAGTACGTATATAGAAATGTATCATAGTGCATAAGTTGAGGAAAAAGTTAAATAAATGGCCAACATATACAACGGACGGACTAATTTCTGAGGCAGTACTCTCATTAAATCAAGCATATAACTAGTCTATTGCATGCTGCTGGTCACCTTCCAACAAAGATTGCCATGTCTAGTTTCAATTGAAACCTGAAAATATTTTTTTTTATTTTTTTTACTTTTCATTGCTAGAAATAAGTATGAACTTGATATATGTTAAGGTTCTTCTTGACGCTTCTGATAAAACCTCCTGTTTGTTCTCTTGTCTATTTTTTTGTTTTATTTGTGGTTATTGTAGGCTATTTCTACGTAAGCAACCCGAAGAATTTACCATTTAAGCCTTCAAAATGTCAGTCGGCATGCTATCTGTCTGCTATTTTTATGAAGTGAAAATTGAACAGCTCAACACAAATGAGAAGTGTTCGGGGAGCGTTGAACACCAGCATATAATCCTCCAAATTCGATTTATTAATTGTTTCCTGCACAATACTCTGACTGCATTGTTATTGTTGACTCCCTCAGTTCCTTGAAAGGTGCTGGCAGTAAGCCTAACCCTATTTTGTGTGTGAGTGGAGAATTTATCTATGAAAAATGGCACGTAGTTAACAGATATTGACCATGAAATTCTGCAAACCGTGAATGCTTAACCACTTTGTGGGATATATTTGGCGAATAATCTAACATATCTATCTTTACCTTTTGACCTCATTAAAGTCGGATTATAAGTCAAATGAGTCCTGGAATTTACATGAACTTTCTTGCTTCTCCTTGTTGCTTCAATCAGTTCTTTCGTTTGGTCACTATTTAAGACACTTTTGTATTGCCCTTATCCCTTGCTTTAATTCTCTTGGGACTGGTAGACAATAATAAATCCACATTTCAATCTGCTAGTTCATTTCGTTTTGTATATATGCCACGTTGGTCAGAAGAAAATAAATATCGCAAATACACAGACAAAATTGGGCCAATTTTAATATATAGTAGCTTTTGCTACTGCAAAATATTTTGCAGTGTACTTCAGTGCAAAGGCGATCAGACATTGAAATTAAAGGTCACTGAGTACGGTTAAAAACAAGTAAGTTCTTTATCCTCTATTGATGTTTTTGGAAAGAACAAACATTGTTAGATTAGGGTAGCTTTTATGGCTGCCTAACGGAGACTCGGAAATAGAAAACAACTCACCCACTTAAAACAGGTGGTAATATGGTGAATTTTAGGAAGAGTAAAGATAGTCGTGTCATAACACAAGCATGTGCCCTAGCATGAAACAAACTACTACCTTAATTTTCACCCTAGTTCCACCCTTAACCTAAAGCCTAGAGTTATCACAATAAATCTGGACTTAATTGCAAACGTGAACATAACCCAAACTGAATCCCAAACCGTACCTTAAACCTTAACATAATTTTCTGGGATTTAAGCACAAAGCATCATGTATTGTGGACTGTTCCTTTTCACGTGTCCTATTTAGGCGAACATAGAGGGCATCTTTACTTGTTGCTACTAACAATAAATTATTCATTTGCAGTCAATGTATTTTCTCAGAAATCATGCATGCAGTAGTCTCCAATGCGTACGTTGTGCACAACAGGAAATTAAAAAAAATTAGAAGGAAGCAACAAGAAAAGGATATTATTCAAAATTCAAAATATTCTCAATAATCAAGTGCTTGCTGCGATTTAATGTCATCTTTTCGGCAGCTGATGTTTAATAAAATGGGGAAATTATAAAGCATTTAATAAGGGAATGATGTGTTCTTACGACTTTTACACAAACTAAATTAAGGAAATATTAAATAATTTGATGACAATCTTTAATTCATTGATTTAAAAAGACCAATTTTCCAAATTGATCATAATTCACACGGTATTTTAGGTATCTTCTTCAAAATTCCCTCATTTCTCTAGTCCATTAAAGCGTTGATAATAAGAAAGGTATCGAATATGCCGATAAGAGAAATCTGATCTTTAAGGAACAAGTTGGAAATAAGCTAGGACTACGATTTTGGAACAGTACTTATACAGGTAAGATACGGGAACAGGAGCTCCCTGTAATACCGGTGAGTTTGCACTAAATTGTAGTGAAATCGAATTCGTGTTTAAGTTTAAGTTTGCGGATAGCGTTTGAATTAAGAAATGCAGCTTGTTTTTATGTTAACTGTCAGGGTTGCGCGAAGATTGGGTACTTGAGTAGTAATCCTATCTTAATTTTGGCATCAAATCCCCAGTTTAAGTGACAATTGCTTTTCCCGTGTCTAAACCTTACCTTGTTTGGCCTCAATATTCTGAGGTCATGGCTTGCAGTTTGCGCCTGAATCTCGAATCATGGTATGTTTGCAGTTGTAATTGAAACAGTTTTCTTAGGGGTAGTGTGACCTTGAATTCAGCACTATTTTGAAGGATCACAAAATTAAGGTAGCGTAGGTAGATAACTAATTATATTTCCAAAAAGGAGCGGATTGAAAGCTCAGTTCAATTTTTTGAGGGGTTCATTTGATGCGCGAGAAGAACATATTATGTTTGCTTATTCTATGTGCAGCGCGAAGTTTCCCACTCGACCTTTTTACAACTGTTCTTGGAACATTTTTTAAATTTGCATTCGAGCAGCTGGCCAACCTGGTAGTAAACTCCAAAATAAATTTCTAGTGCATACCGCTGAACTCAATACAATTATCATGGATAATATGACGCCCTTTTATCAAACTCTTGAATATTCGCTGTACTTTATGTTGTGTTTACGGAAGATTCTCACTTAAATATGGCTTGTTTCCTTACATGACGCCATGTGTAGTTTAACGATGCGTTATCCAATTCAAAATGCACATGAATACGTCAAACGGCTATTTTTTCTTCTTCACTACCAACGAAGTTCAGCACTGCTCCATTATTTAGGTGAAGCAGTTGTTAGATGTGGCTAAATAAGTTTCTAATGGGGCAGATCTTTCTCATTCTCCCTCTCACATCAACCACCAAGTTCCTGTGGATAGACAAAGTTCAAGTGACCGGCAATAGGCGTGGGCGTTTTTAATGAAAGAATTATGCAGCCCGCCTATGCAAACCAAGCATAGCCCTATGCAAACTCAGTATTTAACAAGCTGTATGCAGAGGGGCCTCGGAACTCACGTTTATTGTAATTTTACAAAGACCACATTAAGATGTTACTGTTTCACACCAGTTTCCATTCCTCAGAACAACTCTTATCCGAGTCAATGGGCAACCTTAAGAAACATGACTTATAGCGCGTCATGATGGGTCCAAGTGAGGCAGAAGGATGAAAGTGAGGAATGCGTTGAATTGCCTTTAAAATTCTCTGTCCGGTATCAACATCGCTCTATCGTCCTTTTCCCCTGCCAGTGGTCACTTGTTAGCTCTTGCAAACCGCCAACTGTTGGCTTACTGGGCTGAGTAGCCCGTGGATGTCTGTTACATAAGTTATGTTACGCAGTGCTGATTGAAGCAAGTAGACAGGTTCATGGAAGTAATTTAGAAGAATATTAAGGTGTGATCGCATCTTCGTTTTTTTCTGGTCATTACTCGGTTTCACAGGGTAAACCCTGTGACATGCCTCACGCGTGATCGGCTGTGTGTTTCTGCTTACGTGTGACAATTCGCCTGTCATACCGTGAATGACTTGATACATTGTTTACATTCTTCAAGATACTGGTTCAGATATATCATGATGCGCTCAAATTTGAAGCTTGGAAGGACATTGACGAACTGAATACCTCAAACCTCTAAGGGCAAGGGGACAGGCTCGATGACCTCTTCGAAATTTGGCTTCATGGCTGACTCTTCCTCTTATTCCTTCCCCTAATCCTTCGTTCATTGTGTGAATAGGCCGTGTTTAACACGCGTTAACTGTTCAGTGTCGATTTATCTCCCCATCTCGTTCTGACATCCGCTTGCCGCTGAACCACAAAAACTGAAGGAGGAGATATGTCAGCCACTGGTGCACAATTTCCATTCATTCACGCACGGGTTCACCGTCATGCACCCCCCACGTAATGTGGTACGGAATGGAATATATCATTTACGATTAACAAACTGCTGTAGGCTGTTCTTGACGTCCTGACACATTTCTTGCATTAACGTGCCGCGAAGATCGTGTGTGGGGTTCCGTTATGTTTTTTGGACTGCTCACGGAGCTTACCGATGAAGTCCCTGTTGCAGATGAGTGTTCAGAAGACAAGGAAAAGGATTTATCAATAATAGTAACAAGAAAAAATCAAAGATCCCTTGCCACAGAATTGATGCATCATTGGCCTCGTCCGGGTGATAGATGTTTCCCTAATTAAAGGCTTAGGGAATTCGTCGATGTCTCTGCATCTCCTAGAACAGTAATTCGACTTTTGTTGGAGACGAATTTATATGTTAAGGCAAGCGTTTTATCAAAGTCCAATTTTTATTCGTTAGACATTTGTTTCACTGCCCGAATTGCCTCCAATATCTACGATTAAGGATTTATGCCAGCACTGATTTCAATTTGAGAAATTCGGGTAAGTGACTGTCCGCAGATTTTGAAAGGGTCCTTGAGGACACCCTTGAAGTGCTAAGCCTTGTCGGTAACCTACGCGAGAGTAGGACGAACCCTTCCGAGTTGAGCACTGGCGTAAATAAATTGACTTTAAAACCGCAGACTGCCTTGATGCTTACGAGGCAGTTGATCATCAGACGGCAGTACCTGACTTGCAGTAACTGAGCTCCTCGTGGCCTACAACTCCCTACCTAGTTAGATAGGTCATGCCTGCGAGGGTATAGAATTCATGAAGGAAACTTAAGACGTGTGCATTTAGCACAGCCATAGGAAGCATGAGTAGACCTCCGTAGAATTTGTTGTTCACCTGTTTAGAGGTTGGGGACGCCTAGTCAGTGACTACGATAGGAAATTAGTGTCCAATAGAGGTACCTTCGTGATCATGATAAGATCACAGTTTCCCTTAGGTTATCACAACTGTCAACTTACGAAGTCATTTGTGATGCGAAGGTGACCTCAGCGACTTTTCATTCTGTCTTTGGACCAATGCTTCACAAGCGGAGGTGTTTTTCATCCACATTCTCCTTCAGCATCACATCATTTCATATATTTTTAATGCTGGATGGACTATATGATTTCAACAGAAACGATGTAGTAAAGCACCTTTCCAGGTTGCATTTTTTAGTCAAATGATCAAACAAGAATGTTATTAGCAACAACACCCCGCTCAATTTTCCTCCTATATTTGATCATTTATATTTTAAAGTTTTCGTATATTTTAATGTAATAATAACCATTCTACCAACAGATTAAAAAAACCGTGGAGGATATACTGACGTACTTGGGGAGCGAGAATTTACTCTCACTAAACCTTTTCATAAGCAAATACTTTGAGTTCTTTCGTTTATATATTTGCCCTTGATGACCTCTGAGCACCGGCAAAAATGCAACGTTTTTGATATGCCTGTCAAAATGTATTAAGATTTTTCAAAGCAATTATTTACTATTTTTTAATAAGTACTTTAATAAGCATTCGCGCAAAGCCCCTGCAAGTATAAAACCAAGAACAATAGTTCACATACTTACATTAACTCTGGTATTGAAGCAACGTTTTTTTAATGGCCTTCAACGGAAGAAAATTATCAAGCAAGATACCTTGCATCTAGACTACTCCTTATACAACAATTAATAAATTGACCTTTTGGAAACAATTTTAAGAGATATTTCTTGATCAGTTTACGGTTAATCGATCCAATGCAGTTCAAAAAGTAAATTGTAACTGGATATTTAATGGTTTCATTGGGTTTTCAAAGTGAAGGCAATGCTTGCAATGGTCAATTTAGATTATATGCCAAGCACATTTAAGCTAGTAAACGTTACATTAACGTATGAATTATGATAGATTTTGGCTTGGTATGAAACAACTGTGAACACGCTCATGTGGTGCTATATGTCCAATGGACTATTTTGCTACACATTTCGATAAAATATCAAAGATTTACATAAAAACATCCAAAAATGCGCACACTGACGTTCTCATGAACCATTTGGAAATGGTTTAGTAAGCAAATACAGCTTCCAAGTTTGCCCTTTATTCTGCTACTTCCGCTGAAAAAGATAAGTCATAACCAAAAGTTATTAATTGCAAGAATGGAAGATCATCCTTTTAAAATGCCTCAGAGTACACAAAAGATGGTAAGCAAGCAAGGTCCTTGCATTAGACCAATAGCATGGATGACAAATAGCTTTGCTCAACAGGATCAAAAAAAACGTTTAAAGATCTTGTAAAAGAGTAACACGATTAATTAATACGCAAGCAAGTTTTAAGTAAAACAAGGTGAGCTGTAAACTGAATAAAAGGAAATTGTTTTCTAAGAACGTGTTTAGCTGAATATAAACGAAGGGAAAATTCTTTCGGGATGACAATGGGTACTTCCGCTCTATCGTGAAACCGGAGGTTGCTGTTAACGCAGGAAGTTTTGCGTGCCTAGTAATAAATAACCGGTAACTTGTCATTTTACTAGAGGTTTAAAGCAGTGTTGTGCAGCTTGGAATTTCGGTAGCATGGCCTGCCAACGATAAATACGCCCAAAATTGCTATGAAATTTCCAAATTTTTGTTGACAAAGTCTTCTCGGCTGCGAATGTATAATCAAGAGATAATGTTTCAAACATCTGGCATAGTTTGCACTTTGATTTTCGAAACGCCCGCTGAATTTGACAGTAAATTAATGAATTAAAGGTTTATCCCAAGACACATTTTACATTTTTTTACTTACAGATCGTTACATTGACTAGCCCTTCTAACGGCATGCTGATATATAGAGTTTAAAGCACTTAATCGTTGCTTGGAGTCCATGTCAATGTAAAATCTTGTGTACATATTCGGCTTTCAAATTTACTCGGTTTGTAAGCCGATAAGCCACTCTGATTCAACAATCAGGAATTTTGAATTCAAAATGAATGTATCTTCAGTTTTAAAGAAGCCTTATAATCTCTGTGACCAGTATCTTGTCAGGTGTGTTCTAACGGGCGGTTAAATGCTTTCTGATTCAGCAATTAAGAAATGCAAATTTGGGCAATGTCTAGAATGTTCCTTCTTGCTCTCTCTCTCTCTCTCTTTAGTTTTTATCGATTGCTGTACAGTGCCCCTTTTTGCATGTGAGAGGAATTATTTTTTCAACCGAAATGACGCATCAGATTTACATCGTCAATATGCTTCCAGTGCCCATCTGAATTTCAGGTTTGCAGCGCACATAAATCCAGTCATCTAAAAATCAGATATGGTTAAAAGTCAGTTCTTACGACCATGTCATGGTAGAATTTGGTTAGTTTCTCCAATGAACCCTGCGCTCACAATCGGGAGATTTGCGTCCATTTGGGTTGCTCTAGAAATTGCATTGAAAATGGATCATCAAAGACTGAATTTGCCTGAAAACACAGATTTGGGTCCTTTGATAACCGTCGGGACCTAACAGCCTGAGACGGGAGGGAATTTTACATGCAGAGTAGTTCTTGTTCATAAACGATCATGTGCGCCTCCAACCAAAGTTGGCCAATCTCAATCGCGGAGGATGTGCACTCATAAGGAACGAAAATCTGATAATTAAAACTGCTTCTTATCATGATTTTTCTACAACCAGTGAATTTTTTAACAAAAGGTCCCTATGGCGTTTCTCACCATAATCCCTTTATAACCTGTAAGCCATCATGTAGGTTTCTTTTAAAACATGTATTTTTAAACACTAAACTACGCACATTTATACGTCTATTATATAATTGAGGAGTACTATTTGGTACGTAATACGACCATCCGTCAATAGCGTACCCATGTTAAAAAGCAACTGAGCAAACCGACTGGGTAAGTATATAGCAAAATTAAAAGCTAGTTGTGCGCAGAAATCTGCGCAACAGTGAAAAATCCACGAGATATATTTAGATATGTTTTTATATGAAATTCGCGACTGAGTAAATCTGCGAACGGCAAGGAGCCATACAGTGCGGAGTAGCTGCATCTGTTGTTGCTTAAAGGCCCATATCAGCAGATTGGTACTCTGCAAACTACCCATCCCTACACTGCAGCGTGTTTGAGTAATATTGTTAGCAGAGTAGGCACCAAATGAACGCTTAGGGGATAAAAAAACGAACAGTTTTTTCCTGATGTTTTCTACTTGAATAGCAGTTCAGTGCAACAGCACATCCGGGTATAGCACAGCAAGTGTTACTTGCAACCAATATGGAACCATATACTATGGATGTTTTAGTGAAAATACAGCTGCTGTAGAAATTGCCTTCAAAAATGTGTGTTGTGCCAACGAGTCTTAAGTTTCGGAAGGACAAGGAAAATATCTACCAACGTAAACTGACCTACAGGAATGAAAACACTGGCACGCCACGTTGGCTGGCTGAAAAATACGATCGGCAATTTTATAAGAATTACCACGTTATTTAATAATTGCTTTGCGATGGATTGGGTAATTCATCATGTACTATTTTAAACCAATCGTTGGCATCAGTGACCTTGGACGAGGCAGGTGTTAGTGCAGCTTACGATCTAAACATCTGAGCTACGTTGTCCCACCTGGAGCCACGTGGTACATGACACATAGGTCACTCCTTTCAGTAGGGTCTCGCATTTTATGAATAAAGAACTTTTCCCTTGCTGTTGGAGATAAAGCAACTTTCTCTTTCTTCTAAAGAATTCAACAATAAATCGCAAACGGTCTTATTCAGCAGAGGATTTGAGGCAACCCATTTCGTATGCCCCGATGACAACAGATGAGTCATTTAGTAGAGAGGAAAGTAGCAAGTTCAATATAATAGGGACATTAGGTTGTGAATATAAAGGTAGTTTAGGTTCTGAAATATCCGCCAACGGGTTGGTGACCCATATTCGTTTCCTATCTCATTCTATAATGGCTAATTTTTCTACCTATTTTGTGATCTTAGTCGACTACTACATAATCATACCGATAGAGTGCGTGACCGTGACACTGCACATTGCCAGCGTAAAAAGACACCAGGACACTATGCTACATATTTAACTGTTACGAGATTGTAAAGGGTAACTTATGCAGGTTCTGTGCTAAAAGTAAAGAAACCCAAATTATCTTGCTGTTATTACTTCCGGAGTCTTGTTGTTCAGATGCTTCCTACTTCCGTCTCATTTATTGCTGTCAGTGAGTCCATTAGATGTTTTTTAATGGTTTTTGACTTCTGTTTCACATAGTACAGTAGTGTTTGGCTAGAAATTAACATTAAGAAAGCCATCTCAGTTTACGCTGAAGATAGAGAGTGTTGTGTATGAGGAGGCAAACCATCAGACATAAGAGTAAAATCTTCCGATGTCAAGTTGAAAAGTCTTTTATAAGTTAACTGTGGAAAAAATGATCTTTGAGGTATAGGGTGGAAAGGAAAATATCTTTCTTTTCTTAGTTCCACTTTTTTTATTGGACCGCACGTTTGCGCATTATGTAACGCCTTCAAAGTTTTCGAGTCCTTCAAAAATATATTTTTTTGATAAAATATTTTTAGGGCTTCCACATTACAACAACTGGCTCCAACATCTTTCATCTTACTGAATAACTTTCGCGGCCACCTATGTAAATCTAGGTTGTCATAATCTACCAATCGACACAATATTAAAGCACATTGCTCTTTTTTACTAAGAAAAATTAACAATTAAGAATATCAAATATGATTAAACTAACTATTTTTCTAAGAAATTGATATTATTTTGTTCCTTTACCTTAACTTGCAGAGCGTAAATGAATCCTAAGAATAAGCAACCTTTATTTCGCCTTTTATCGCGGAGGGAATTACACCCAAATTGACCGTACAGAATTAAATTACTTCAACAACAGGTAAAATTAAACCTAGAGAACACGATTCCTACCATTTTTGTTTACACTGAGCAAATGACCGAGACGCTTTATGTTATTTTACTAACTTGAATTATCAATTGAGCAATATACTGGGAATAAGTGAAATGTCGTTTAAGAAGTTTATTTATACCAGGTTTTTAGCTTATGGGCAAAATCATGTGTTGCTCTGGAGTTCCTTTAGTCTAAGGACGTATTTCCTGTATTTTTTAATTAAATCGGACATTTGGCTTGCTGTAACATCACAACTAATCACTCGCCCTCCTCACGGTCCCGCAACGCAGCAGCGTCATGCATCCTTATTGCGGCTGCATGCACGGCCCTCCGCAATCTGAGTAGTCTTCCAGTTTCTCCGTCGTAATCACTTTGTCCGCACCTCCATCAGATCTGGAAATCGAATCCAAATGTTTCCCGCCGTGGTGCTGGCTCTTTCGGTCTCTAGAAATGGTGCATGATGGTTTGCTCCGGCCTGGGTGCCACTCCGAACCCGAGGGGAGTAAGGAGACGGCTGATAAATACCGATTCGTTCTTCACGTATGGGAGCGTTTGCTTCTCGTGGCGTTCACTCCTGAAGCGGCCGACTAAGCTCAACTTGTAACCACTCACTCTAAGTGCCAATCGAGTATATTGCTCTCCGGCTTAATTGTCTTCCGGTTGTCTGCAATGCGTTTCAACACGCCAGAACAGCGCCTTTACGCAATTGCGTTTATTCATGATTGGTTTCTAGTTGATTGCACACATACCGGCAGAGAGTCGCCAAGGCAGAAAAAGGTCTGGATTCGTTTACTGTATTTGGTACAGTTGTGTTCAAAGTAATTACATATATCGAACTGGAAGACGACTCAGGCTGCGAATAGCCGTGGATGCAAAGCAACGAAGAGGAATGACGCTAATTCCCAGAGCGCTGCTGATTTGACGGGGCCCAACCGCACCTATAAGTTTGATAAGCCCGTCTTTCTCGCAAGAAATGACAATTGCATGAGCCGTGCACTGCTTGATTCGTGGTTTTCCTACCACAGACACTTATCAGTCACCGGGAAATCCCCTTCCATATTCTGAACTAAGATTTGGCCTGAGGAAAATCACTATGTACGCGCGGAGTATGAGCGACCAGCAGTGACTTCAACAGTGAGCCGAATTACTAAGTATGAGAAGAAGTGATATCGGGGGTGAAATACTGGCAATTAAAAACTCGGTTAAGAACTGACAATTAATTATGCACCCACTACGATACCCAGCGATGGACAAGAGTACTAGTAGTTATAGAAGGTGTGTGGTTATCTGGCAATTGCACCCTATGAATACTGCACACTGTGTGCCCCTATCACCTATTTCTTTAACAGTCTCCAATCATAGGTTCGAGGGAAAATCCGAAATATCAAGCCGTTAAACATATTTTTTTACTGCACTCGCATTTTGATCTTGTGAAGTTCTAAAATCTTACATCCATTCATAGAGTCGGGTGTATCAGCCGCACCTAGCAGAATATTAAACGAAAATAAACAAAAGCATGTCTATAGTTAAGTGTCCCATGCAAGAGTACCATTCCGCGTACCTCGGACAGTGCTGGCTTTGTGTTGTTCGATCTTCCTTCACTTAGTTTCTAAGCTACGCCCAATGAATGTTAATGTTGATAATTCTTGTCACTTTCAATTATGTCTGGAGGCTCGCTGTTAGTTATTGGAAATACATATTCCCTTAGCCATTCAAAGTCTCTGCAGGAGAACCCTACCGATGAAACCGTTGCGCAATGTTCCTCTGCCTACGATACTAGCCGCTGTGCGTCTGCTGTCGGGGGTCGAGTGTGAGCCCTAAGGCAAAACGGATGTCCAACGGTGAAAAAGAAACGGCTGTCAACAGGAAAGCGACGAACACCACACAGTTTCTCAATTTTCTCAACAACCATCTGGTGGCTCACAAACAAAGCTGTGTGAGAACACTTTACAAACGCATCCAGACTCATTGCAGCAACCCGTTGTAAAAAGCACGTGAGGCCCATTACCTCTGCGACCAGTTCATTAGCCGACGCGTACGTGCTCGCCCACGGAGGACCCGACCAGAACCAACCCCTTTCGGTGTGGCATGCGATGCCATACATCAAGGATGTGTCAAAAGCGACCGAGAGCATGGTTGCGGGACTTGGTTCGGAATTGCATGCCGACCCAAAGCTAACATGCGCAGTAAGTTTATGAGAATCAGGGACAAATTAAATCCGAATGAGCAGTCGGGAGTAGTGTATCAATACTGTGCCAACACTGTCTCGGTTAATACACGGGACAGACTGGACGTATGCTTGGATTGAGCATACACGAGCATAAGCTTGCTGTGAGACGGGGTGACGGTTTATCGCAAGTGGCTGCCCACACCTACGAAACGAGTCACGAGTTTAACTTCGCAGCCACGAAGATCATCGCCCACGCCAGATGCAATACAAGCCGAGAATTAATTGAAGTCTGGGCCTCCGATGAGAACTCGGTCAATCGATTTATCGATCTGGTGCCGGCATAAAGGGCCCTGAGTAGTTACATCCGGACTGGCGCCACTGGTGTCTGATTGGCCCCTGCCTTCCCCCTTCCTATACATGTTGCTCGTTTGTGTTGCTGTTGTATCTCTGACGATGGACTCCAGTAAGAGTTCGAAAGCTTAGGCAAATGAAGCCATGATTTCGGTGAACGAACAACCTTCTTCGTCGCTTACGGATCAGTAAGTCGCGATAGCTATCGGTGAGCTTCCATCCACCAAGCTTTTGAGTTTGTTCGTATATATCGGTTCCTACTCTTTTTAAGAATATCTAGGCAAATGTCACAATCGACCTTGGTCTGCATATGTTTTCTTTGCTTTTTTACATTACTTATAATGATTTCTTGTTTTCTAGGCTGCTAAAATCTGACCATTCATTTTTCATAACTTCTGCATAATTTATATTTTATTGTTTATTACAGCATCAGAGGCCATGTTTGCTGTTTTTTGTGTACTTTGCTAGCTTGAAGTGTAAATATAATAAGTTGGTCAGTCAGAATGTCTACCTGGGTACATGATCAGTTGGGCTTTTGATACCATCTCAAGCATTCGAGATGATATTTCATGGATGGCTTTGCATTTTTCTTAAAAATCAACGATAATGTTTAAAACAGTGCTGTTTTATGAGAAGCATAGGGACCTAGTTATATCTCTGCACCACTTTAATGTAGGGCTTATCCCCATGATTGCTTGTATGTCCTTATTGTATGTGGCTGTTCTATTTCATGAAATTTGAACTGAAATTCTTAAATGTGTCCTCGATTAGAAAGGATTTCTTAGGTTTTCGTGCAATAGTGATTATCGCGCAGGTTAACCTTAATAGATTTTAGTCACGAGAGGATTTCGGCTTTTCAATGTATTTTTTTCCGACTACTGTAAAATCTGCACTCGTTTAACAATGAGAACTGAATGTGTGTGCAAATATCTTTTCTTATAATCATTCTCTAGAAAATTGGTCATTTGTTAAAATTCATATTTGCAGAAGGTTTATCCTTTGGGTTTGGTGAGCCTTTTCGAATTCCAAAATATTTGAACCCAACCTGTGGTTGAAGCTCCACTGGGATTAGCCCAGTACTAAACGGACAGATTCGTTGCTACATAAATGGAAATTTCGCGATCTTATAACATATACTTAATCAACAAATTTTTAAACCGATATATACCTTTCTACTTTCCTACCCAATACGTACCAAAGCAATGGTTTATGTATGTTTTTTTATGAGTGTGAGATATCTGCCTTGTGCTTCACAGCAGGCTGAAGGCAAGCGCGGTGAACTGTGCGTGAATTAACGTTAACTGAAAGTAGACTTGCGCTGTATCTACCACACACTCTGTCTCTTCCGTCACGCGCCCTTACCCGATGTCCAGAATCGAAAGGACCATGGGCGGGATTGGGCGTAGGTGGTTGTCTAAACATACCACCACACACCCGGATCTACAACAAGCAGTTTACCAGTATTTTAAAAGAATAACAAGAAGATTGGGACATTGGCACCGATCCCAGCTCTCATATCCTGAGCCTACGTGTCATTACAGCCCATCAATTGAAAGTTTATTATTCATCGCACTTAGGTGGTTGAAACAGAACTCATTCAAAAGGCCGTATATTGGCGTGACGGAAATATCTAAGGATTATACTGCATGGCAATTAAAGTCGAAACACAGTTAAGTTTCTTCTACTTGAAAACACATTCAGAACTTTTATTAACATTTCGTTAGATAGACAAGCTACTGTAACCTCATTTGAACCTGCTAATACTAAATGGCTTCTCACTTTTATAGATATCATCAGCCGGACAAGTTATTAATAGTAACTGTGAGCTACCGTCAGCTCCGGCAAATCTCGGTTCTTCGTGTGCGTGATTTTTGGCTTGAAGCATTTGCAGAAACCCTCTGGTGAAGACAAAATCCTCCTATGGTACTCTACCATCTGCACAATCTAATCCATTATTCTCATTGGATCATATAAAATGTTTGGGAAAAATAATCAAAAGTGCACTTTTACAGCCCCCTTTCATGGAATACTTGGTAAAACTTTAGTCTTGGTTTGCGCTTTCAAACGATATACTCGTGCGTTCACCCCGGTAGACAAAAACGTCTGTCACGCAGCCACCACTACAAAGGTGGATCGGTACGTACAGGAATCATATGGTATTCTCGCATTTCCTTAACATATGTCGTTTGATGTCTCTTTCTCATTATAATTGAGGAATTTAGCCAGGCCAAATCACGTCATACCGTCTTGGGGTAGAAGATTCACAACCAACCGAGGTGACTAATGATCCCAGATAAATGTGAGCACATTTGTCGTCTTATAACCACCATGTGCTCTTCATAAATGTGGCTTTTTTGTAGAAACAGACAGACGACTGTCAACAAAACAAATTAGCATTAATCAGCGAATCAGATCTGATACCAAAAGGTAGAAGTGATGGTGTCGGTCAACCTTACCGGTGACGAGGTACAATTTAGCGCGCTTGACGTCATTAGCCCATTTGGACTGTTTTTGGAGGCACTATTGTCAGAGTTGAAGTAAGGCATTTCAGACCGCAAGTTCATGCGACTTCGTAAACACACTACCGACTAAGAACTGTAGGTTACCCACAGTCATGAAGCCTATTTTTTGACAACTAAAACCTAGCCTTCTATCGGACGACTTTGTGAACACACTTTTGGTACTTCGCATCCATTCTTACAGGGCCAACTCAGGCTGCCAAGTAGAACGTGGTATCAAGCCTACCTCACCTCACCCTACGGCATTTTGTAGCGATTGCATATACCGTGATGAATGGTTATACATGTCGTTCCGTATGTAGGCCAAAGGTTTTGCTATTCCAGAATCTGAAAACATGCGGTTTCCGTGATAAATGGGTATACATGTCATTCCATATTAAAACCAAAGGTGCTACTATTCCAGCCGTCGCTTATATATCTTCTCTTGCGCCTCCTGTGAATAATATTTTCAATACTATCAGATTTATATCTGATGTCGGACGCCATGATATTCCGTTTGGATGTGAATACTTCGGATTTCTCCATTGATCCAATATTATTTTCAGTTATCTTGGTTAACTGAAAGACGGCGTTCATTAGTAATTTCAGTGAGCTTGGTTATATACAATCCCGTCTGTAAATTATGATAAAAGCAATATTAGGAAGACTCTGCTTGACATGCAGTGCCCTGTATGTGAATGCGTTTAACCTATGAAAAATCGATTACTGCCAGAGCATTCTGATAAACTGAATCTGCTTAGTTCACCTTTATAGGAAAACTGCGAAGCTGAGTTTAGTTATCCCAATTCACTGTTCACACCCAGGAGGAAAACCTCAAACACAGGTTCATGACAACAGGGATAACAGTGTTAGTGGATAGCGATGCCTGCTGGAGTCCTGGAACTCTGTCAGCAATTTACTTAACCATCCAGTCGATTTTCCCTCTGAATATCGCCAGTTGCCTAGACTGATAGATGATCCTCAGCAGTTACCAGTCACAAACGCACATGTTTCACGTGTAGGGAACAACCAAACATAGGTTGTGCATTTTCAATTTGTTCAGTAGCGTTTAAGATAATAGGTATTTGTATTTACAATCCTATACCCTTTATCGTTGCAACCCAAACCTGAGACTCCCGAATAGCATATGCTTTAGAGGGGCCGCTCTTAGGTTCACCGGAAAACAGAGGCCATGTCCTTTACCGGTTCTTAAATGCCAAAAGCCTATGCTCCCTGGCGCACATAAACATGCACGGGTAAAACTGTTTTGTTTGGCTGCGAAGTCGAACCAAATAGCCCTAATTCATACCCGTCCCTATGAAGATGGCACAGAAGACCTGCTAAATAATGTCAGATTTACTTCAGTTTTTTTTTTCAGCTACTTCCAGCTATTCGGTGTGAGAATTGCGGCCAAAGCCAATATGGCTTGTTGGAGGAATCAGAACACACAGAAAGCTGGATTTCGGGCATGTGCAGTGTCTATCCTACATTATTTCGTCGCTCAAGATAAGAGAGGTGACAATATATTCGCGATATTTACCCGAACATTCAGATATTAGGAAATGACTGTTTTCTCTGTTGAACGATGTAATAGTAAACAAACTTAGGGAGTAAATGGTTTAAAATTTAGTGAATGCATTCGCAACGAGATTGCAAACATATATGTTTTTCTTGTACAATACCCGTTTTGGGATTTTAAATGGATTTTAATTCAAGTAATAATTTGCGTGTTTTCAAACAAAACATTTAAAATAAATCCTTCTGGTACATCATGTGACCGATTCCGTAGTCGGAAAAACAAAACTAAGAGGTATGTCAAAGCCTGTGGAGTAAAATGTTTATGCCAATTCTTTCCTGAAAAAAGGTTGTTATGAAAATATTGGCTGATATTTCAATTAGCTTTCAAAAACTGAAATAGCTTGTTATTTTTGTAATATTTTATACTTAAACTTTACATGCTTGATAAGTAATATGTACTCTTTAATAATTCTTTTATTATTTCTTTCAGTGTTCAATTTCAAAAGACATTAACCTTTACGCAGGAAAGAAAAAGGACTAATTCAGAGGCGTCGAAATAGAGGGCCTAGTAATTTTCAAGTGCCAACGTAGAACGGAATAGCTTATATGTTCCCCAGCCCCCAATTTACGGAAAACTGAAATATCAACATTCCCGGCTAATAAAGGTGACCTGAAATGGAATTCCAGAAAGAGTAAATCTGTCTATATAAAACCCTCTTTGAAGCGCAGAACCACCATGATTTTGCGAGGTCCCTTGTTCCATTTTCTCCCACAGGGCGCATTTAAGCCTCTCATACACTACTGCAAAATAATTGCCATGAGAAAACGTAGATGGACTGCCAGTCTGCACAGTACTGCAAGCCTAAGGAATCCACTTATACGATCACTGCACATGGCAGCAAGTATTGCACAGACTATAGGGGGCAATGTTGTTCTGATGTTTTATTTCTCGTTTATAGCAAGAAACAAGTTGGCTTATTAGTAATGTAGCTACCATAAGGAGTTAAACTGTAACGAACTATGCAAAAAGATCAATTTACTATTTAGCCGATGACTCCTACTGCGTGATTCCGAGGTATGCTGGAGAGGCATCCTGGCACAGTTGCATTTGGTGGCCATAGTATTATTGGATCCAGGGGTGGCAACGCCTTTAGAATAAGTTCCGCGTGTACAAATGCTTTCGAAGGGGCCTAATAGACTTTCAGTTCTGAGTGCTTTAGGCTGTCAGCTGATACCACATCACAATGGCACATGATAAGCAATTTAAATCCTCGCATTTGCGCATGAGCCTCGACCTCTTGCACACTATGATGATTCACCAAATATACATTCGTTTCCAGTTTTGGGGTCATCCATCTGGCCTCCCATTCAAGAAAGGTGCACTGATTTTTAGCAATTATAAGAGGATTTAGAAATCCTCTATCTGGTGATCAACTCATCAAACGTATTTATATTTCGACGCACCAAAGGACAATCGAAATCCAACAACCTCCACCCCCACACGACGTACATTGACGATCGTCATCTACACTTGAGTACAGAGGACCTTTTTTTTGGTGCAACCACTGTAACAAAATACAGCCATTTGTGGGGGCGTACTTTTGGATTTTTCTACAGCTGAACAGTTTGACAAATACATACCCATGCGAACTGTTTGTACTAAACAAACATTTACATGCAACTGAGAGTGTCGGTCCTGTTTGTAGAAAATCTACAAAACACATTTCCAAACCAAAATTAAGAATATTCTACACCTCAAATGCGATCGTTCTAGAAGTTAACTTTAATTCCTATAAAAAGACTGGTCAACGTTTCATTACTTCCGGTGCACTTACTCGTCATTGAGAACAATACCTTCTCAACAGAGGGGATCGGAAGTGCCTATTTCTAGTTTTTTTTACGACTGTCAGCCTCTCAAAAAGTCCTCCCATGTCAGAAACTGGAATTCACAGCTGTTATAGCTTCATATAACTTGCATAAACTTGTAACACATTCTAGGTAGGCGTTATTAGGAATACACAGTAAATGTCTCCCTCTATCGTTATGGCCCATTCGCTCGTCAAACGCGTCATGCACCGTTGCTCTTCGTGGATAAATCAATATTATTTGTCTGTTGGCGCATTAAGGATAACAGGTTATCAAGAAGAGTAAATTCAAAAGACAATAAATAGCGTCAAATTGATTTCCGATATCGTGAAATCTCAACCGAAAAAATTGAAATGTGTTTTCAATCGAAACGAATTACTTTAGTGGGGTTGTAACTTTCATTATTCAGCAGCCTAATCTCAGCATATATTAAATAAATTCAGGATGCCGCATTTTGAGTTATTCTTTTTATGACTGCCTGTAAAAATCATCTTCCGTAAAAATGAGAACTTAGTTAATATGCAGTTTTCTCAAAGATTTTCCTGTCCTTAAAAGATTTTCATGTATTTTTTAGAGAACCAGCAAAAAAACATAGACTTTTTGGACTCATTTGGTAATCAAGTCAGCCGTTTTCAAATGTAAAAGTTGCAAGAAGAGGGTCTTTCCGCTTTAAGAAAAATTTCTCAAACTTTCAACTCTTCTGTCTCACACTTACTTTCCAGGTTTAAAATCTACCCGCAGTATACATTTCGATCAAGTAAAATAGCACAGTTATATACGCTTGAAAGAACAGGTCACATAGTGCTCAGAAACTTTTGCAATGAATGTGGATTATGTTGTATACTTTAAAGTCCACATTTGCAGGTTGCCTTGGCGTAAGGCGTCTATTGTTGAAATGCTTCCTATTACCACCTCGGCAGTTCGACCGTCGATTTTGACGAGGTCCACCGTATGCTCCACACCAGGTGGTGCAGGGACGGTGACTTGCGCGTGAATTAGTTTTAAGTGATAGTAGCCTTGCGCTGCAGCTACCGCACTCTCTCCTCCTCCCCCACCTGAGCCCGGTGTCAAGACAGAGTCAATAAGACCGGAGATGGGAGAGGGCGCTGGTGGCTGGCGCGGCCGGAGCCGCCCCTGGGCGTGCCACCACACCTGGCTCGGATCCCACGGAGTGGGAGTGCCATAAAGGCCACATTAAGAAGGAGCCATTGCAACCTGACTCTCAGTCCGCCAGTCAGCCACTCCACATACAAAACACACATTGGGCTGACCACGCGGTCCGAGTTATCCCGTCAGTTGGCAACCTTCCAAGCCACGGCTTTTAGCGCACCGTGATAGTTTCAAGCGCGTCAGATTGTTTATAGTGAGGAATATGCGCTGAGCTGTCGACCTCACTCTCTCCCCCACAATCAGACCACTGTCCGAGCCGGTCAGTTGTCTGATGCGGAAGCGGGCGCAGCTGCTGGTGACCTCGTCTACGTGTACTACGTACACGACCTGACCCCCCAAACACAAGCACCAGGATTTCACAGAACAGGGGGTTGATCGGCTTACATCTCACATGTGTGAGATAGCCAGAGGTCACGTAAAGAAGGAGCCATCGCAGCCTGACTCTCAGACCACCAGTCAGCCACTCCACACAACACACATTGGACTAACTGCGAGGTCTGAGTGTAATTGTCAGTTGGAAACCTTCCAACCGTGGCACTCAACGTTACCGCACCAACTTCAACAGTTAAGATAAACAAGAGTGCTTTTGTTGTCTAGGCTCAACAGGCTATCCAGACAAGAATTGATTGATAAAAACCCAACTCATTTCGAGTGACAACTCTTTCATCTCCCATAGGAAAGTTGGGTTACGTGCTATAGTGGCTACTGTGAACATCTGTATTAAATTTTATTCTGTTGTATTCGAAATTTTGAAAACAACACAGGCTCCACGGTTAATAAACGTCGTTAAAAAAGTCCAGATCCAAAATTATTTTACGCTGGCAACTCTCAGTTAGGTTCTAAATTTATAACTTCTGACAATTTTGGGTAGTTTTGGCTTGGAAAATCAATGAATCACAACGTGAAGATGTTTGCGTTGTCATTCTAACACACTGGCATCAACACATTGTAGTGTGTTGAAAGCATAATAGTGTTTAAGCTTAAAGCTCTTGACTGAATGACTGGTTACCGGACATGAGTTGTCAATGGCGACGGAAACTCTAGGGGATAGAGAGAAGCACAATGCAAAATAAAACGGTGTATGGAGACAGGGCTGGTTTTCTAGGCATTCAAATAACGTAAGCATTCTGCCTTTTTATGGATTAATGTTACGGTAATGAAGATTCATTCGACAGACATTAATTCAAATGAGCTACCAACGAATACGAAACACTGCCTCTGCGTACTTGCTTGGCTGTCTCCATTTGTCAACCTAACTTTTTTCTGGTCTCGATTTCCAAAAAAAATGGCACGAGCATGGTATGTCTTTCATGGAGATCGGCTTATCATTCCTATCGTGGATACTTAAACGGATGCATGTTAAAACTTTATTCAAAAAATGGCTTTTAAAAACGAAGACACGATCAGGAGGAGGAGGAGCAGGAGGAGGAGAAGGAGGATAAGGAGAAGGAGGAGGAGGAGGAGGGGAGGAGGAGGAATGGTAGGAGACTGGAGTTGAGGCGATATAAACTGTTTGTGTGTTCCTTTTAATCCAAGCAGCAAATTCACGATATGTAAAGCATGAATCATTTCAGACGGTGTGAAAATACCTAGAAGTAACGCGCTATTGTGGACTCGAAGAAG
Organism: Schistocephalus solidus; assembly: GCA_017591395.1. Lineage (NCBI taxonomy): Eukaryota > Metazoa > Platyhelminthes > Cestoda > Diphyllobothriidea > Diphyllobothriidae > Schistocephalus > Schistocephalus solidus. The sequence continues at coordinate 89,423 of WEDG01007552.1, read as the reverse complement.
TCAGTTTTACGAACTCCAAAATATTCGAAACAATGTTGTGGAAATGCATTACTAATATACAGTCAAGAATTTTATCTGAGTTCTAATTAGCACATGATGCTTCAAGGTTGCTACTCATGCGTTTCTGGAATCGAAAAAAATAGACAAACGCGCTGGCTTATTCGCCTTATAAGAAGCTCATAACCGGATGAGCTGCACAGATATGCAAAAGTTTATGAAAATAGACCAAGCATTAAATCGCAACTATTTTTTGGGTAAAGTGCAAACTAAATGTATTCACCACCATCATAAATATCCTAGAGATCACTCACTATGGCCTATTTCCGCGTATAGATAAATCCAAATTAATTTGAATAATTTATTTGACCCACTTGTAATACAAATCGGTGGCCTCGGTGGGATCCGAACACACGAGAGCAAGGGGAAGGCTTTAGTAGAGCCAACACCCTAGACACTTACGCTACGTGGCCAAGCTACGAACTGTGCCGAGTTTTTCAAAATTGGGTTGTATGAATTATTTGAATCTGTCAAAATCCCTAATAAACGGGTAAAACTTTTGGATGACAGTGTTTACAATTCTAAGTTAAGGTTATTTAAGTGCATATATTCAAAATAAAAGAAATCAGGACGATGTGGTAGAGCACAACCTAGTTGCAAATAATTGAGCCAGCGGAAGGACAGGAAGAAATCGCATTGCATTTAGTGAGCATATGAACTTGGCACACATCGCAGATTAGTCAAAATTCAATTGAATAATCCAGAGCCGAACTTACTTTTCATTAACTAAGTAGTTTTAAAAGATCCTTAATTTCTTGAAAGACTGGAGTCTGAACTGACTACGTTTAACTTGCCGGCTGCCCATGCATTCGAATAATCGTGAACGATGGAGTGCCTCTTACTTTCCAACACACCGACTGTATAAAAATAAAAGTCACATCATTTAAACAGTATATTCTATTTGGGATGCTGTTAATTTATAGATTGATTGGTCTACTTTATACTTTAATGGATGGCAAGTCTAGGGTATAAGAGTACATGACCATACATTGTTTTCATTGAGGAAATCATTATGAAAATCTATTTTATCAGGATGGTTAAAAGACAAGTTAAGGCATGGTACTCCTTAAGGTAGCATATCAAATAATACACGAACATATCAATAAGAGAGGGTGTAAGCATCTGACAGGAATGAAAAACAAACGAAGGCATTTAGCTGGCATTCATTTTTAATCCTTCGGCATAGTTCCAACAAATTCGTCAACACTGACGAAATCCCAGAACTAGAAAAAACCGAAGTTTAATTCTGTTGACCAAATATTTATTGAATAAAGTCAAAGCCTGACTAGGCGTACACTCCGACCAAGAGTCATCTTTTGACAAGACTTATGCTAAAACTAATAATCGATAGCAGAGCGTCTACCTTCTGCTACAATGTGCTTAAAAAACAAAAAAATTCTATTGGTCCAAAAATACTGGCCAGAATTGAGTGTGTGTCATAAATGCAAAGCCTGTCCGGGTTTTTAGGCCCATTTCATGACAGAAAGAGCGCAACTCATTAATCCTCATACAGAGTGAAGAGGAGTTTGTTTGGAAGAGTAAGGGAAAGGTAGTAGGCCTGTAGTCTTACCCATAAATTTTATTCACCATCCTAAAAGACATTTCAAGATATGGTAAATTCCAGGATTATACCAAACAAGTCAAAATTTGGTTGGGTTAGTAGCATAAACTTTGGGCGTTTAGAGAAAGCACAGGGGTGTAACTTTCTGCATTCGGTACAAAGTCAAGTCGTAAGTGGGGTGAGATAAAAAATACACATTTGATGAAATGTTTAGGCTTACGGGGAAACAGAGTACGGCAAAATCTTTCAGCCAATGAAAAAATAACAGTAAATCATCTGCTTACTAAAATTATAAAAGGCACTTGTGTCAAGGTACTACTAAATTACGTCAACAAACGTTTAGCCCTAGTGGAATAATCGAGCGGCAGACAGCTAAGATCAAAAAGGCTGTAGAGACTAAAATGCCGCAACTATCGCATCTCTGCTCCTCAACCATTTCTCAAACCGGTTTCGTCAGAATTAAGTGCTCAATTCTAATTTTAAGAACAGACAATACTAGATAGTTAGCGGCTTGTAGAATTTTTAAAATCAGAAATAAAATGTCAGCCGATTGTTTTGCTTTAGAGCTCCACACTCCACCTTTCCAACTGGGTTTGAAGTATGCATTTGGCACCCTAGTTAGGAAAAAATTGAACACAGAATTTGTGTTATACTAAAGGATTTTCAAGCGGTTAATTCCTACTTTCACAGTCGGTCATTTAGAGAGCAGATGCTTTGAAACCTTAATGACCAGAATTTGCGTATATTATGCTGTTCAGTTATAGAGAAAACGTATGCAATCCATTAACAATCTCAGAGGAACCAAATTTTTACAAAACGTGTAAAAATATTTTTTGAAGAACGTTTAGCTTAGCTGCCTCACATAGTCATCTGATCTGCGCACCAAACGCCTAAATGGTGCTAGTTTTTCGAAGATAACATATTGTTCTTCTGATAATCAAAAGTCGTTTATAAATTCTGCTTATGCCTTCGTTCACCCCGTGATCGTCAGTTGATCGATTGTTGGATCCACGGAAGTTTCATAAATATTTGAGGCCCTCGTTCGCAGTTTAAATAATTCTTTTTCGATTAATGATTATGAAAAAATTTGATACTTTATTTATTTGCCAGTGGCCAACAGTGCTTTGTAAACGTAAGCTATAATAATCGAACGGTGCTTCATCGGGTTCAATAATTTAAAACAAGAAGTAATACATGGTGTCGGAACTGCTCACAGTCCCAAAATGAGTTGTATCACAGAAAACACGTGTGCACGTTTCCCAGGTTGAATGCCATGAAAAATGCGCTCGCAGCGTTCCACGGTGTCTAAGGCCACAGAACTCATAGCAGATCTGATTGATCCATATCCGCGAGGAGTACTCAAACCTGCTATAACTTTCCGATGAAATGGATTGGACAAAATATAGCCAATCTGTGCGGGGTGCTATAAATACAAGCAGCTTTTCAGTGAAAACGGCTTGCTGGTTTTAATTTATTTTCTCGTGGCCGATCGTGTTCTCTCATTTTCTGTAGTGTTCAGGTTTTGACAACAGATGAGCACGCAGCAAGTTCATGTGAAGTTTACATGGAATTCGCACGAATCATTTGCGTGCTCTGGTCATAAGCATTTTGTGATGCAGTTTCTCTCCTACAATGTCTGATAACTTCGCTGACTTGAAGCAGATGATGTAGCAGCAGCAATTTAAGCTAATGGAAGCTCTCATCCATGGGCCATTCGAGCGCAGCTTGTGGTTCATAATCCATCGATCACAATGCCAACAGTATCACTGAGTTCCTGTATTACCTACATGCCCATTTCACATTTGATTCGCGTGAAAAACGATACGAGAATTTTTCTCTGTCGGTCTGGCTTCTCAGGACGACGCATGGTAGGTGTGAATACTGTCCCGAAAACTGGGCCCTGCCAAGCACGAACCCCATGCCAACTTTATTCTTCCCGAGCAACCCACGAGAAATCACTTTCGCGGACCCGGGGAAGACGGTATCGCAGATTTTTGGTGAACACTCGTCCTTGTTCAAACCTCGATTCCAGTTCCTCCAACTGTGCAATTTGGATTTCGGTAATTTTATCATGTATGCGGGCATTGTCAACTGCACGTTTCCAGTCCCCCAAGAATGCTGACATCCTGAGACGGCTACCATTCCAAGTGCAAATAAAACCGGGCAGTCACACTCCAAGTGCTGGCTGCGGAATGTCGAGCACTGGTTAATCTCAATCCCAAGGCACTTCCACTTCTTGCCCAGTCCATGTAGTCGCAGCAACCAATCCACAGTCTGGTATGCGGCCCAAGTCAGCACCCAAGGCGAAATCACTGCCATCTCTTTGTCGGCACTGTGGTGCATGGCATTTCCATTGGAAGTGCACATTCCGCCCACATCGTTTCTCAAGCTGTAGCTGGGTGGAGCATTGTGATGGATCCTATCAAGCAACACCAGCATTTGGCAGCAAGTCTGTCCCAGCCAATTCCAATTCTGAGCGCCGTTTCTGGTAAAAACGCGAGTCCAAACCTCAGCATATTGGCAAGTCTCTAAGTATGTTAGCCAAAATCCAGCTCAATGCAGCTTATCGTAGAAAGTTCTTTGATTTCTTTGCTCAATGGTCACGTTGTCCACCTTCAACTGACCACTGTTTCACATAACATTATCGTCTCTCAGACACTCTGGCAATCCCTTAGTTGCCCCGAATCGCAGCAGACTTCCCAGTCTGCTACAAGTGCCCGCAGTGGTCTCATACAGCTAATGGGCAAATGCGATGTTGTGAATCGTTCTGCTGCACTAGCATCAATGCGACCTGCTACGTCCCAATCTCAACCTACTTGATCTCAACTGGATTGAACAACTTGGCTTGGTCAAGCTGCCACTCATCTTCGTTTGCAGTCAGGTGCAGATTCCAGCTACGCGTGTAGACCCCTCCAATGACATTCTCAAACGGTTTGATCCAGTGTTCCAAGACGGTCTGGGTCTTTGCAACGACACTAAAAGCCTGCTGTCTCTGTTTCCCGGATGTCAGCCATTCTTCCGTTCAAAGATCCTGGGTCCGTACTCAGCCACGCCTCTTGTCGAGGTTGCACTGAAGTATCTGGAGGAAGTTGGGATTCTGCCACTTGTACCTAACTTCGCTTCAGCTGCCGCAATCGCTGTGGTTAAAAAGTCAAACGCTTCGGTTCATATTGGTGCTGCTTGTCCACTGGTCTCAGTGCCGCTCTGATGCCTAAATGCTATACACTGCCAGTCTCCGCTGATCTGTTCACTCTACCGAATGGTGACACTTGCTTTGCCAAGTTGGATCTGGCTGATGCATACTTGCAGATCAAAACTGCTCCAGGGTCACGCAAATTGATAACGATAAACCGGCACCACGGTCTGTTCAAATTCATAAGGCATCATTTTTTATTAATACCACCTCGGCTCTGTTCTAGCAAACGATGTGTAGCCGACGGCCAAAATTGCCGAGTCTCGCGTCCTTGTTCATGATCCACTATCTCAAGGACATGCTACTTTGCAGTGAGACCTTCGAGACTATCTGACTTGCAGACATTTAACCGACTTCCACACGCAGATGGATTCAAGCGCAAATCCAAAACGTCAGGCTAACAAAGCTCTTGTTCCAGTGACCTGCCTCCCTCTATGTGTTAAGCTAGTTGTGGCTGAAAAAGCACCACTTGCGCACCCGCCCCTCATCCGACGCTGCGTAACCTGACACCCGTCGGATAATGCGAACGCACCCATTGGACAACACTTAACTTGCTCCTCGGACATATTTAAGTACATGCAACCAATGACTCATTCTCTCTCAGGCATTACTGGTCACGGTCAGCACTAGCCCGGGTTTTGCCAGTGGTCACTGCTGCCTGAGACAGTAACTCGGGGTTTGTGCACGATAGCTCCCTCATTCTGAAGCCTTCTGTTTTTCCCTTAAACTGGAGATTGGGCCTGATGGTGTTAGTGGTCAGGGCATAACTTCTGCTTAGACCCTACAAGCTAACGAAATTCTCTCCGGCATTCCGGGTATGGCTGGGTTCCTTAACGAGTCGTTCCCCCTGCTGAACTCCAAGACCGAGTGTGCGCAGCACTCGAACCAGTAGGGGAATATGGCTTCCACTTGAAGCCTGGCAAGTGACAATTCTTCCTCGAGTAAATCAAATACCTCGGATTCGTATTCGACGCCACCGATCGCCATCCAGATATCGAAAATATTCGTCTCATCCAGCGAATGCCTGCACGCAAAGACTTCTTACAACTTCGTTCGCTCCTTGGCCTTCCAAACTTTGCGGCATAACATACGGGCCCCGCTGCAGAAGGATGCTTCGTGGTGCTTGCCTTCCGACTGTGAAAATGCCTTTGATCAGTTAAAGTCGATGCTGAATTCGAATATGCTGCTCACATACTATGGCCCCATACTGTCGATCGTCGCTGCTGTCGACGATTCCATTCATGGATTTGGTGTTGTCATCTCACATAAATTTCCCGACAGGTTTGAAAAGCCGATCATGCACGCATCTCGCGCGCTACCTCTTGCGGAGAAGAACTATCGCCAAATCGAGAAAGAGGCAAAATCAATCACCATAGCCGTCAAGAAGATTCACAAGCTTCTGTACGGTCTTCATTTCACGGTTTTTCTGTCAATCTTCTGTTCGAAGAAAAGCATTCCAGTCTATATAGTAAGCCGACGTCATTGATGTGAATTTATTCTTCTCAGTTAAGATTTCGACATCCGCTAGTACCACCTCAACGAGTTTAGACAGGCTGACGCCCATTTCCGCCTCATCTGCAATCATCAGGAAACTGAGCAAGCCACCATGACTGCTTTCATTACGATTGAGGACGATTTGTGCCGTCAGTTCTCAGATGCCATACCTGTCATTGCCACTGAGATCTGATACGTTGCCGAAAAGGATCCCGCTCTTTACCAAGTAATTACCTACGTACAGACCAGTAAGCCAACTTTTCCCACGACGAGCATCGCTATCGGTGGTTCATTCCGTCCTCAGGTTTGCAGAACGTGTCGTAATTTCGTCTTCAGTTCGGTATGCTGTACTACTCTAATCCCATGCTGCTCATCCTTGTACCAGTCGAATAAAGTCCATCGCTCGCAGCTTTGCCTGGTACTGATGGCGACATCAACGACCACGTTCAACGCTGTTCCAGTTTTCAGCAAGCTTCCAAGAGGCTGTCTCGCCAACTGCTGATACCATGTCATCCACCGTAAAGGACTTGGTCGCGTATGTATATCGACTTCGTTGGCCCACTTGGGAAAGCCCAGTGCCTAATAGTTGTCGAAGCCTACTAAATGTGACCCAAGACTGCTACACTGAATTCGGCAACCACAATTTCCACTATCGTTTCCTACGACGCATCTTCAGTCAACATGGAGGTTCTGGTTTCCAGTAGTGGTTCCCAGTTCACCCCATCGGCGTTTGAGGATTTCTGCCGCCAAAAATAGCATCATGCTACTTCGCTCCCCAACCTAGAGCCTTCAATCTAACCCTTTTCTCGATACATTCAACAGAGTCCTCTTTACAGCTCGTGGGGAGGGGACCACGGACGAGGCGTTCCTGTTTTCTTGCAGGATCACTTTGAGACCCAGCGTCTCCTGGTGGTGTTTCACCTGTTGAAGCTTTTGCACTCGTTCGTGCCAACGTGCTCTCCTCGCAGTCAACTTCACCTGTCTCTCGCAACAAGCTTCCTGTAGGGATATCTAGCTTCAGAAGAAGAGGTGATCACTGAAACATGCCGTTTATTGGCTTGACTTTTCGGACTCTCTCTAAAACCCATCATCAGGGAAATTGCAGAAAAGGTTCTTTGTTCGTGATTATCGCAAAGGGTTCTCAGACTGGATTGAGGTGACCGTAGCAGCACACAGATACAGTATGTTGTTCGATGTCTGCGCTGGTAAGATCATATGGGCTTCGTCACCGCGACCAGATTCGACGGCAGCATTGTAGCATCGCAACCGGGACTGAATCATTGTCATCCCTGCTCTTGGATATCTTGCTGGATGATTTCGTTATTTATATAGATCCGCTGGTCCCCCGAAACCTCCTTCAAATAAACCGCTTTCTGTATTAGTGGCTGGCTCCGCATCTATAGACCGCAACCAGTCCCAAATGCACCGGTCAAACCGTGTGTACCGAACAACGCAGCCGATTCAGGTAAATCCACACCAGTAGCGGTACTGACTTACTTGAAGGCGCGTTGTTGGGACTGCTCACATTCCCACGATGATTCATCTCACATAAAAGCACGTGCATGCGTTTCCCATGCTGAATGCCATGAAGGTGCGCTCAACAGCGTCCCACATTGGCTGTGGCCACAGAGCTCTCGCCAGATCCGATCGATTTTATGTCCGCGAGAATTTTACTCAGCTCTTATCTCTCTTCCTCTGGAAGCGAATTGGGCAGATTATAACCAGTCTGAACGGATGCAATAAATACAGGCTACTTTTGCGATTGGGGACAACAGTCGACCATGGATAGGGTTTGTGTGAATGCTAAGTACCAGACCGGGCCATGACATGTTTCGTATGAAATACATCGAAGTAAGCTCCCGAAGACATTTAAGAAAAGATAAAATATCCAGAGAAACAAGGTAGAATTATAATTAGGCCTACAGGACTGATTATCAGACGTAACCATGACTATAAGAAAATATCAAACAGGTTTTCGTGACGTTCGTGAAGAAAGAGGTTGACTTCACCCTTTATAATGACCAACGGACTTTAACTTATTTCACAAGACTCGCTAATGTCGTCTTGCAGGAAGCAGCTGGTTTTTCATGCAACGCATGGAAAAGTTGAAATGTGACATAGTGTTCATGTTTACCACTCGACATTTATTATGAGGTAAGTGAGCAGTCGGACGTTAACTGCATCTGTGCATGAAATTGTGTAAATAAAATTCTTGTGACACCTATTTTTGGTTTTTATCTTTGCTCGTTGTGTAGCCTATCACGAATGCACAGAAAAAAAATAAGAAAATGGCTATCGACTGACTTACTGACATAAAAAGAGGATTAACTATTTTCCCTGCTGAACTGTCCAGTTCCCATAGGGTTTTGAATGTTAGGCAACCGAAAGATTGTTAGGGGTGATTACCTTTTACACTCCTAAAAGACTGTTGTGAGTGTGGGAACTTCGAATTCATTTGCTTTTGCCCAAATATTCGCCCTATGACGCCATTCAACAAGAGCAGTTGCAAAGGGAAAGATCACAAAGCATTTGGTTGTTCTAGCCTTTTTCTGGTTTAGAGAAAGTCATTTTCTGGCAATCTTGACAGCGTTTATGATCAACTTCACGTTTTGTACGCGTAAAGTAGGATAGGTAAGTTAAACAATAGAGGATTTCATGCTTAATACGGAACATGCTCTTTATTTAATTTGTTTCTGTATAGATTTGATAGGATGTGGGTAGTCCATTTGCACACCAGCTGACAGATGTCAGTAGTACGGTACATGGAATTTTCACCGAAATGCTAAAATGTGTTTTTCATCAGAAAAAAGCTACTTAATTACTGGTGGAATATTGATTATCCTGCGGTACAATCCGATAATTCCCCAGTTCTACCAACATACTGGATTTGAAAGAGCTTGTTTCTGGTTGCATAAAAAACCTGAAGTCAATAAAAACCAATTGTTAAATAGAATGGTTTTTCGGTGAGTTTAGATGGAATTATAAATTCAAACATGCAAATTGTAGAAGGCATGCTCAACAATAGTCGTTCTGAACTCATTTGTTAGAACATTACGTCTTCTGCAAATTTCTAAATCAAAAAACTCCGAGTAAATTGACTCACAAAATAAACTTGCGTCTTGTGAACACGCCTTTGCCAAAGATTTATAATTATAAGATTTTTACGATCATGAATCGTCCTTACATAAAGCATCTTTTCTGATCATTTATAAATACAGTTTATAAGGCACGAAACATGGACCAAGTCCACTAAAACTTTTTATGAACTATTTATGGCACCTTTTTAATGCCGTTTAAAATAAATGATTTCATTTACAGGGAAAATACAAAACTTGTCTTTTTGAAATCCTAAATTCATTTGAAGCAACAGCTTGGGCTCAAAATTATTCTGTAATTGCAACAGTTTTCAGAAACTGAAATTTATCCTTATTTTTTAGTATTAAATTTGATAAATGTAATCTTCTTCCCAGTGAGTTTTAAGAACAACGTTGTCCTACATGTTTTTTTATGAAATATCTTTGAATTTATAGTGTTATCTAGGCAGAAAAAATTAAATTATTTCGTTTTCATTGTTACAGAGTGTACTTTTTGCAGGCGTTTTCTACGAATTCGTTTAACGGCGGACATCCTACCGTAACTGGAACATCTAGAGCTTACTTTGCTTTACGGTTAATATTAGAACCATATTTACGTAAAATTTTCTACTTGAAAACATATATCAGAATTTTCGATTAACTTTTCATGAGGTAGCACGTCTTCCGGACACTTGCAAATCTGACATTGACGCTGGCTGTAAGCAGCAAGTTATCTTTATCGCTTAACGCGTATGCATACCGTGTGAAATTTTCGAAACTTGTTTCGTTGCTTTCGGTTCCTCTTTGGTCTGGGAATCCATTTCGATATACGGGCGGTTGAAAAAGTTCCATCCTAACCAAGTACTCCTCATTTCTTTTATTAAGGTCATGCAGCACACTTTTAAAGTGTAGTGCAGCAGAAAATAACCTAAAAGATTTTGATGGACTTCTTTACAGAAAAGAGGCCTCTCAGCCAATCTGAGAAAAGACCGAATATATTCTCGAGTTCCTGTTACATTTTGAGTGACATGAACCAATTAAGGGGTTCATTTTTCCTTCATTTACACAACAAATCAAAATTCTTCACAACAATTTCCCTCGCAGGTTCACTGTCTGTTTTCCCTGATCTGGATAACTTTCTGCAGTTACTCCGCAATCTTTGACATCAGCAGCAAAATAATCAGCATGTATGGTGAAGAAAGCCCGTGTGAAATATCCGCATTTATCAAAATTAGCTCGGAAAAGTTCAGAATAGTATCGTCTACGTCTGACTAGCATCAACTTAATCGGTAGTTCTGATGAGCCATTTTGCGAAAATAAAAACGGTAAAACACAGCCAAACTGCACCTTTCTGTCTTCTTACTTCCAAAATATTTTGAGCATCTGGACGCCGCTGCTAACATGCAAAATTACTTTTAATATGCCTGAACAGTTTCTTCCAGTTTATGCTGGTGAGGGCAAAAATCCCTTCAATATAAACGCATAAAAGAGGGCGGAAATGTTTCTATCATAAGATGCTTCAACGATCACTTACCTATGATCAAAGCTCTGTAAGAGTTAAACCTTTTCTATTAATTTCCAATGATCCCGGACATGCCCGCCTTACAGATCAATCAAGCGCTTTGATTGAATGCACCACAGACAAACGTGCATAGGCATTACCACAGTTACAGTTGTATAATCCAAATGCAACAAAACACAACACCAGGACTCACTAATTTCAGCCTGAGCCCTTGATCATCGGATATCAGCAGACTACGCAAATTCTCCACTTCTCATGTGCATGTCTTCCCAATGGCACTGTTTCTGTCATAATATCAAAGCACCGGACTGCCTATCCTCACAACCTACCTCAGAGAAGAAGTCACATTATCAGCAGATTTCTTGGTCTCTCCAGTGAATACTACAGGCTAAGAAAGTAGCGTGGGCTCCTGCTGGGAACCCCTCTCCATTTTGCTAATAAGCGTCCAAGATTCGGTCCTGGTCGTAGAGCTTTAATGCACAGCTCCGGGGTGACTCAGGTTTGGACCAGCCGTTTGACATATTTAGCATATCAGCAGTACCGGCCGCAGATCGATTGCTGCAACCTGACCTTGAGCCCCGGAACCCGGAATCCTAGTTTTTGTCATCGAGTTTACTTTCAGGTAACATGTATGTTTCTCATCTCTCTAGCCCAGTGGTCAGTGCTTTTTATCTCCCTAAAATGAGAGTGTCAGCCAACATACTTCATCTAAAGAAATAATTTATGAATTTATGCAGGATAAAAGTTGACTTTTTCCGACCGTGAGGTCGAAAGTTATCTTTTTGGTAGTTCTCTGATCGACAGGTAGTTTAACTTGGCGAGAAATATGGCATTATGCATTTTAGAAGTTTGAATTTCAAAATTGTCGGTGGACAAATCTAGGGCTATAGGAACAAACTGGGTTCGCCCTCGAAAGAATTTCATATGCATCGTGCAAAAAGGCGAAAATTAACGAGTGAGGCATTTTGTAGATGGGACATTTAATTGCTTCTGTCAATACAATGTCGTGCTTTAATTCCTTTAGAATGAAAGAGAGTCTTCTTTAAACACGCCTGCAATGTTTGCAGGTAAAATGTGTAGGAATTGAAGCCAGGTAGTTAAACTTCAAGATTACTCTGAACTCTGTTTTTGGCCTTGGATATTTCTAGAGTTCAGAACGCCCCAAATGAGAAAACATTTTTTTCCAAAATTAATAGTTTTACCCTCTTGACGCTGTACGAGAAATCTCGTCACTTTTAAAAGTCGGGCGTGTGGACAAACTTCTGTGCTGTTTAACTGTTATGACGGTAGATAAACAGTGGAAACCACGGAGGTACCGCACTGTTGCAAGGGTACAGCACATGAGTTTGCTAATATTAAAGCAAAATCATTTGCAACAGCCAACTTGCCTTTCGCATACCAACGGCGAGGCAGATTCGAGGGGACCACCTGGGTCGGCACATCAGCGGGATCTCTAAGGAACCAGTTTATGAGCACTAAAAACGAGGAAACACCCTTTGATAAAAGATCTGGAATATTACGTAGGAGAGTGGCTCAAAGACCACGTTATGACCATCATTCCAGAGATTGAGTGATTTGTTTTTCCGCATTTTGTCAAATCTGAAGTGTTTCGTGAGAGTTTCAAGTCCACCAGATTGCAGTGCGCTTCAGTGCATCGCTGTGCAGGAGGGTAGCTTGCGATAAGTTTCACAGTAACTTTCTGACGTTATTCACCAACGCCCTGTCTGAGGATATCTAACGAATTATGGCTAGAGTGAGCATTCGGGTCAGGGCCTATAAGGACCTCCATCAAAAGTTTATCCCGTGCCCACGATGTACGGCCATGGAAGGTGGTTGGATTCACTGCTACCGTGGACGCCATAAAATGGCAAAGTTTCTATTCATACAGATGTCAGGGCATATAGCTCGCAGGCTTTATTTTCCGCATCTGTTTTTCTCCCCACAGACAACATTGACTTTTTGAATACAACTGCAATTGATCCAGAGGTGTGCGTAAAATCAGTGACAGACAATGATAAAAAAACCTATCTTCAGTTCGACCGTCGTTAGTGACTTTGTCCAGCGCGTGACTCTGAAACACAGTGGGCCTAGGGTGGTGACTTGCACGTGAATAAGGCTTTAACGATATGAGGCTTTTGAATAATTCACCGCATTTTCCTCCCTCACCCACATGGGGTTCGGGGTCAAAAAACGGAGGGGGCTTCGGGCACAGGGGTTTGGCTCAGAAGGAGCCTGAGTCTAATTGTGCCACAATACCATGTCCTCATCTATTCCTCAAGTTGCATCAGCGTATATACTGCCTAGGGAGTGCAAGTATTCCATCACCACGTGCAGCATGTGACCGGACTCCAAATTATACATGACCTGAAAGTCAACGAGGGAAACCCCGATCATAGACTAGGGGTGCCAAAATGATAATACTAGGGGATTATTACAGTCTAACCATCAGTTTTAGGTATAACGTGGATACAACGTCAACGTAAAGTTCCAAGCCATGACTTTTTCGGCGTTTCGTGATGGTTTCGAAGAGGCTTTATTGTGAGGAACCTAAGTGGGGCTAGACCGGTCTTATTCAACATCCCTTCGTCATCACCACTATTGGCAAAATCCACAAAGTATTCATGTAAGAGTGACGAGGGTGGGCTTTTCTCTGTTTTCGTGAATTTTTATTGTTGGGCGGTGACTAACTATGAGGTGAGAGTCGGAACACGAAGTGTACCTGACATTTTCGTAATCGTCATTGGGGGTAGGTCAGAATGACCGTGTATGTCATGCAGTGACCAAATGTATGGGTTTGGTTTTATGGATAAAGTGGACATGTTGGATGTTATTGGAGACTACAAACCCTACTTACTAAGTCCGTGCACAATAAATTAGTAATTAACAGGCGAGGAAGAGGGATCACCGATCTTAAGAGCACAGCAGAAAAAGTTGGCATTGCGCTGGCAATTATGACTGCTACCCTCGCCGTCTTGGATGTGACCACATTTTGGTGACTAAGGAGGTATCTTAAAAGGGTAACCCAAAGTGGCATATGAGGGTATAGTACGCGGAAGGTGGGAGTAGTCTCCATTATGAATCTTTGAGTTTCGTTGTCCGGGGGCTTTGAAGATCGCTGCTCCGCTCCTCACGGCCGCTTTCAATATCTGTCTATCATTCGCACGCGGTTTTCAATGCCCGTCGTTAGTTTCTGGTCATTTTGGAAGATCTTCATGCAAAGGTAAACATGACGGGGAATGAGTCAAAAAGAAGGAGAAGAGTTAGTTTAAGCCTACTAAAATTAACATGAATAGGGTATTCCCTACATGTAAAAACTAGGTTGGGCTACATAGCCTATAGATAACATCCTTCAAAATGTTCTTGCGAAGTGACAACTCTGTCCAACCTATCCGCAAAATTACTTCCACAGAATAGTCGCCTCGACATGCGTTCACTACTCATATTCACAGCTTCCTCACAGTAGAATGGGTTCAAGCAAGACATAGGCGTTTAACATGCCAGTCGACTCGTCATGTTAATTAGACGCGAGAACAACTTAGTTGGACAAGGTTAATTTTTCTTGCCTAACTTTTTATAACTCGTCCATGTTGAAGATTAACTTTGTCGTAAAGACAGTTTTACGATCCCCAGTTAAATTTTGAAAAACACTCCAAGCAGATTTCAGACAAAAGTATCATAGATAATCGCATGTGAGGCTGGCTTTAGAGATTCCTACGGAAACTTCATCGTTGATCTTGCTAGTTCTTGTGATGCGGAACAGGTTTACCGATACGAAGCACTTGCCATCGGCAGTTAATTTGAGTTCGATGCTTTCGACCGTCGGCGACGGTTAATGTCTGACAGCCGTTTTTCATGCATTGAACTTTTGTCTCGGGACAGTGACTTACGCGGATTCATCGGATTGCAAGACGGAAATGGAAATGGGGATCTGCGGCCCGCACAGGCGATTGTAAGGTTGCTAGCAGTCAGCAACTGAGATCTTTTTATCGACAAAAACGGGAAACTAGAATAGCTACTTCTGGCCTCTCAACCGTCATTGTGTCTTTATAATGGTATGCATGGCTGATTGATTTGATCTTCGTGCAACGTTATAACCACTGTACTAAGGGGTTTGTGTCATGTCGGCTGAGTTCCGGAGTATGTAGTCGCATTAGGATGACATGCACCGAACGTTGAATTTATGTTAACATGTGTGGATAAAGAATTTCTGTGACATCCGTTTCCATTGTGCTATTCGATGCAAGAGCGTCAACAAACAGGGGAATCGAGATAATCTGTATATTTTATTATAGATATTATCGTAAGCATCTTGCCGGCCTTGAATATGTCGTCCACGTTGGCGTTCCACGCTTGCCGATCTCCGGCAACAGATCTCTTTTGCAGAAACATGACCGCATAACGAAGGTATGCGAATAAACTTCAGGTCTTTGGGTGCTACGTTCTTCTTATTATTATTATCTGAGTTGACACCATCTTTGCTCCTTTCAAATTGACAGCAAAACGTGATCAAAAAAAGCTACACTGAACTTGACGAAATAAAATGAAAAAATCGCTTGCCACCTCTCTCCACACAGTTGAATTCTTTGGATGGTGACAGCGTCGGAAGAATATGCCTTGATTTTGGATAAGACTGTTATGAGGTTGCTGGTTCTCATGAATCAGTCATTGTGGTTTTCGTGTATAGCAATGAAGCTACAGTTTCGCTGACTTCTGAACCCTTATGTGTATGGCATCCCATTACCTTTCCCCTTTTTGTTCGACACCTTTATTCTCCAGGGTTTTGCGCGTAGCCCATAGTATGTCCATTTTGCTTCGAAGCAGGTCCGCTGGTTTCAGGCTTAGCTTTGTCGGTACCCTTTTGCTTTGAGGCTATCTTGCCATCTAGGTTGGCAGCCCGATTTTTGAAAGGAAAAGTGAGCTTGCGGCTCATCTTGAAGTAACAAGTTCCACCCTTGTTACGAACACTTCAAAGCGATCTCCCTTCCTAACAAGCACATATTTCAACAGGTAGTATTCTGGAGTTTGAACGAGATTCTTTCCGAACGCCTGAGAAAAATGATTGCGTAAGTAATATGCATTTTTGTCTATTGATTTTTGACGTCTTAATAAATATTTGGATTTGCTAGAAAACCTGCAAAACGTATTCTTTCCTGAACTACTTTAGTGGCAAAGCATGTTTTTTTTTCAAATCTTACTCTTTAAACCTGCAGACTGGCTTCTTGTGTCCACGTCCTTATCGAAGTTTACAATTGAACTGTTTTATGACTTTCATTTGTAAAACATCCGCTGCCCATTTTTAAATACTGTTTATAAATTATAAAGCATGAACCACATCTATTTCAAGCTTTTATCAGTAAGTTTTGGCACGTTTTTAATTGCGTATAAAAAGATCTAATTCGAGTTACACGTAAAATATACAGTTTGTGATTTACAAACACTGCAGATCAATATTACTTACCACTCCAATGTCAGACGATGATAGCCCTCTTGAAACTGTGCTTCCGATTAGCGAATTAATTCCCAGACAATGTACCAGTACTGACTAATTAGAAGGCAGATCAATTCGCTTCCAAACGCAGCTGCTCACGACTTGCGTGATCTTCAAGTATGGCGAGAATGTTGGCCTCAAGGCATCATAAAGGAGTAGCTTGATCTCGTTTGAATAAGTCGCAATTTCACACATGGCACCTGTCCTCCTCAATAACAATGTTCGGTCATCCGTGTCCGGATAAATCCACCAGTTCCACTGACGAAGTTCTTTGCCCATTAATGTACCGGATTAAACGTCTCCAGACGTTACCAGCCATGGCAGCGAATCTTTTCTCCTCAGTATATAGCTCGCGGTTCTTGTCCCCTCTCTGTATGCAAATGGTGTTAGGCGACCGATGGCCCCCGAGACGCTCTTGAAATTAATTAACAAGTGAAGGCTGCTGAAGTTTCCTGGATCAAGAGAGCTCGACTCATTCTCTCCCTTTTGATGAAGATCGCTTGATCAAGAACGACCTCCTCACGTTGATAAACTGTGTCGAGACAGGTTTTGTGTAGACTTCAAGTAAGGGGGCGGCAGCCCCGAATTTCTGGGCAGACGACGAAGAATGTGCCCAAACCACCTTAGTTGTCTCTCTTAGGTCTGAGAAAGGCCTGACATGTTGTAACGCATTGCGGACCGACTCAACTTCGATGTTCTTCACTAAAAGAAACCTCTTCAGGCCATGGTAGTCCAACATCTGCAGTTTCTTTGACATTGCGGCTTATATCCCAATACAGAGAGCCAGGCGAAAGAGGTAACCGAATGAATGGAAGTTACACGTTCATTTTCCAACTGGTAGACACTAGCGACCAGTACCGGAACATTTGCGAAGGATTGTATTAACTTTCGACGTTCTGCCATCTGAATGTCTGTCACACCAGCATTTAGTGGAGGAAATTGGATATCGTAACATAACGGAATCGAGCGCAGTCTGTTGTCTGAATGTCTTTGTGACTCAGGGTGAGTTTACATGATCTTCGCCCACCTTTCATGTCCCTTCCGTAAAAGTACAATCTCATACGTCAAGATAATTGTCAAATGATGAATGCCATAAACACTTCACCGATTTCCCATGGGTCGCCAATATCTTACGAGGCGGTCAATAATTAAGTGGAGAACCAGTCGTTTCATTAAGCCGTCCGAGTACGCTCGACTTGCATTTATACAACATTGCTGAGTGACCACGAGTCAGAGGAGGTGGGTGTGCGTAAGGTAATCGAACGACTGTGTCTTGCACAATAAACAGGCAGCCAACGTTATGACTACCATTTGTACTTCCTCCAAAACCCACAGCCTTCGACTAAAACTATAAGATGGCATGCGTTCAAAAACGATGCAATACACCATTTGCGCGCTCACAAGAAAACACGAATACGTAATCCAGGGCAGATTGGTTGCGCGGTTGACCGGCCAGGCAGCATTTTGAAACCGACGGGGACACAGTGGCACATTTGAAGTACCCCCTTCCTTTCCGAAGGCGTTATAAGAAAAAGGCGTTTGAATGAGCAGGATAAATCCAGTGAATTGAATAAGTTTTTTTCTACTTTAGGGAAAGCCTCCACAGACCTTTTCTTTGTCAAATGAATCCAGCGAAAATAGAGCAAATGGCCTAAGGTAAAAAACGAAAATGGGTCGAAAGCACTGCGAAAAAAGCACATGCTCGTTAGTAAATTTACGCCGGCAGTCCTTGGGGAACTTAACAAGTCACACCTGCTTAAGGTATGCCCGATCAGGTGTGGGGAGGGCGCCCAAACGTCACATATAAAGAACTTGATCGAAAGAGAGCACAGCCAAATGATGGGGGCGGGTGTGTATACTTGCGTGGAAGAGAGGGACACAGAAGAAAAAATGGAGGTAGTGGACTGAAAACCCATATGAATGTGAAGTATCACAAAGTAGGAACGGAGGGCAAAAGAGAAACCGACAAACGCCTATGGGATTGCAAAGGTACCCGCAGCGTACTCGAAACACCAGGTCATGCATATTTCGAACGTGCATAAATAGATCACTGGAGATGTAAGGGAAAAGGGTGTTTAGCAGTGCAGTCAAGAAGTCGAAAAAGAAGAGTAAAAAGGAAGGAACGATGTACAAGAAACAATTTCTCAGGTGAAAACCTCCCACTGTAGGACTGCAGTGTCTGCTCCACCCGCCGAAATGAGACGTGAATCATCAAAGAGGAACTGGACGTTTGTCACATGACTGGAATGTCCACCGTAGGTGTGGCATTTGCTCTAAGTTTAGACAAAAATAAAAATGCCAAAAATGAGCACCTGCGAAACCTGGGGTCAACTTAGGAAGAACGTTTAGAGAATGCACAGAGGGCTTCATATCAAATGGCAGAAGTTTGAACGTTCGTGGGGTTGTACCCGATGCGCAACAATGTCATCCATGTCCAACGTGCTTTTTCAAGACTCACTGCCTCAGGGTCATACAACGCCACAGCGAGCGGTTTCGGACTCACTGACCTGCAGACACGTGACTCACACACACGCGTGCGTCCTGCTAGTCGTGGATGCCCAAGGGTCGCTTGAACACCCCTTCCTTCGGCCGACGCAGCAGAGGCCACTAGATACGACCCCACTCTGGTAATGTAATGCGCACCCCCTGGACAACACAGACCTATTTAAGCAGCTGCCAGCACCGTCTCATTTTCTCTCCGAGGCATGGATGGACGCAGTCAACACTAGCCCTGGCTTCGCCAGTGGTCACTGTTGCCTGCGACAGAAACTTGGGTTCTGCGCACAATAAATCGCTCATTCTGGTGTCTTTTGCTTTTTCACATACAGCGGGGATTTAGCCTGATAATTGTAGTGCCCCAAGTGCAACCACAGCTTGGAGCCCTACAAGGTGACAGTGCAGCAAGCAGACAATACGAACGGGACGAGTGAGGCCCGTAATCCATCGGTGAGCGTCCATCCACCACTGTTCGTATTCCCCAGCGAAACCAGCAAGACAAGGAGACCGTGGCTCAATGGTTAGTGTTGGACTTCAAAACAACAGGTCGCGGGTGCGAGCCTCAGGTGATGCAACACTTGGGGTTGAGTATGGCTGGCTGATGACGGCCAAAGGGCAAAAAAACGTCATTCCAGTCTGCCTCGTCTTTCAAGTTATCTTTTCTACCCATACTGCCACGACTTCAGTCTGCTCAGCAGAAAATTTGCTCTGCTGATCAGCAATAAAGAAATATCGACTGTTTAAACAGCCACCAGGCGTGTCTGGCAGAGCTCAGTCGGATGAGCATCAAGTACATATTCCAGAAGTCGACTTTTGATCTTGTATGGCGAAACCCATAGACCGGCTGTTCGAGGTCCTCAAACTCATGGCCCTCTTGGTCTAAAAATTCGCTATTTTCAAATTTACAGCCTAATAATCCATTGGAAGCTACCTCGCCGCGCAAAACAGGACAAAGGAATTACGTGCAACGGGGGTGAGAAGGAACGTGATTTTCATAAAATGCCAAAAGAATATTATGCAAGCAATGATCAGAAAAAGAAGCTAGAGAGTTCTGTCTTCAAATCCCACCGAAATGCAGGCGATTTTAATTTGAATGCGGACAGGAGCCGTTACTGAGAGGAAAGCTAATTCAGCCAGACCAACCTTTCAATGAAAGAGGCTTGTCTGAATATGTGATCTTCAAACTGTACGGCGCCTGTTCGTACAGAAACACCACGGAATTCATCATGATCAGAAATTATGTTGAGAACCTCTATGGGCACAAGGTTTGCTCAAACACCGGGCGACAGGACTGTATTCGGTGGTGGAGTGAAAATGACAAGTGGCAGCCACAACGAAAAGTTAGGCGATGACATGGTGGAGGACATGGTAAGATATGGTGGAAAAAGAAACATAAAACCAAACTGGCTGATGATAAAATAGCATATCAAACTTATTCTAGTCAAGGAGAAGAAGTATCCAGTAAAGAACCATGAAAATTCTCAAAAGTTTGAACACGATCAGCAGGGCTGGAGAATTAGGAGAATAGGCATGTATAGTCAGTGACTAAGCTCAGAAAATGGTAACGAAAATTTTAAAATAGGCTTTAAATTACGTAGTTGGAATTGTAATACTATTGGGTAAAATCCAAAGATATTTTGGACAAACCAGGCTGCAGGCTTTATAACCAGCAATTCTTCAGCCTCCTAAAAAATTCCACTCGACAGAAAATGACTACTTTATTAGTATGCGTTTTTTCTATAGATGTTCTATGCACTTCGAAATTTAAATATATTTCATGGAAAGCAGAAGCACATATATTATTTCTTGTAATAATTTGATAGACAATGTTTTCTTCCAATTTTAAACTCTAAACAAGAATATTTTTTAGGTTTTAAAGCAGTTTTCCAGTTCGCGAAGAATGTTAAGCTCAATTTACCGCTGTGTTTGCTTTTAGGATTTTCAGTCTACAAGTTATATAACTTACGTGAAAGGAATACCATATATTCCTGGCCGTCATTAAAAAGATAACATATAAGGCCCATGCAATTCTACAATGAATGCGGACTATACTGCAGACTTTATGAGGGGTATTAGTAAACGAACAGCTACGATTCGATTTCAAGGGACATTGTACAGTCTTAAAAATGTTCAAAACCTGAATATACCCATCTTCTGAGTATGAAATGTGAAGAAGGTGCATCCTATCAAAGGAAAACGAGAAAGCACATTTTCGCTTATGATTTCTATAAAACATAGCTCAATTGGTAAGTGCAGGGACAATGTTTCGAAAAAGTGCACACTACTTAATTAATCATTTTTATTAAGTGATATTTGTTCAGGAGGCCGAAAATACGTTCAATCAAAATCATGCATCCAGTTGAGTCTTAAATTTTTAGAAACTTGTTCAAAAACAATAAGTATTACAATGCCACTCTTAAATATTTTAAATTATAATTTAACATTGCCTGAAATAGGTCACTGGCTGTATAAACTATTCCATACGTCCGAATATCCAAAAAGGCAAAAAAAATTGACCATAACGGAGTCAAATTAGAGGTAAGTGGAGGAAGCCACAAAACTTTGGGGAAAACGTGAGTTTGTGTTCATTGTCAGAAAAAAAAAGCAGAGGAGCATCAGCGAAACATCAAAGCCAAGATTAAGCACCCACGAAGGAACGGGCCACGGTTGGACTACTCCTGTACGAGATTTAAAAAATCAATATAAATAACGTTTTACAGCAAAGCACCATTTATTGATTAATTGAAAAAGCTGAGGATTAGTCCTCAGAGGAAGCTTTTAGTATGATGGATACAAATTGCGAAAGAATTATAAAGTTCGTTATCCAATGCCCGATATATCGCGCAAGCGAAGGGTTGGACACTAGAAGCGACAATTTTTTGTCAATTTTTTATGTCCCGGATAAAACTTACAACCATTCTACGAAACCCGCAACAGTCACGAAATTGGTTACCTAAAAATTAGCTTTCAGTAAACTAGTAAAAGCAAACTGCTAACCAGACAGTGTGACTACTGAAAGAATAGCTAAATTATAGCCTGTGATTACATGAGCCAACCTCTCGCTAAGCAAATTTAAGTTAGATATCCAGTTTCCGTAGGCGACAGTCGTTAACCATCCGTGTAAGCATCCTTGTAAGCAGGGTTTCCAAATATGAATACGCTGGAATGCTAATTTTATAATACATACAGTCAAACACAGACAATTTAATGAAGACGAGCCGATGAAAAAGAATGAATAAGCACGGAGTGCCTGAAAATTGCATCAATGTCTAGACCGCCTGGCGGATCGTCTGCGAAAAGCATTTTAAGGGAATCTCCTCATTTAATTAATTCTACTAGAGTACACAGAGGCCTTTGGTGTTCTTTTGTTTATGCCGCCAACCTATGCGTTTTCTGTTCTCTCCATTCAGAAGGCCCAACGGACACGAATTGAACTTAGGACAGGCAGCACTGTAACTGAAAACTTATACGTAAATTTCGGCGCCATTTGATGTTAACATGGTGTGACAATGGAAGCTAACACAGGATACACACGCAATGTACGGGGACCAAGGAAAACAAGGGGTCGATTAAAACGGCCAAAATGGCGGCCAGTTGTGATTACTGTCACCACCGACAGAGTAACAGTGGCTATTCTGCAAACGGAAACATTGTTGCCGTCTGTAAATGGGATTAAACACCGATTTATCTGCTACATAATGCACATGCCAAGCGTCAATGCCAGTACAGTGAACGTATAGTGCACATAACTATTTACAAAATAGTGAAAGACGAAATAGTGCAACTTCTTGAAAAGTAAAAGATACTTCAAATAATTATTTCGAAAGTGCACATCCATCGTAACCAATAGCCCTTGATTGTAATTTCTAGATGCTCCAGGTCAGAAGTGGTTTGCGCGCAGAATTTGCTCCAAACAAAAGGGGCATAATTCAATCGACCTAATTGTGAAAAACTCGGCGACCTTGGTTGGATGCGAACCCAAGCCAGCAAGAGGAAGGCTTTAGTACAGCCTACGCTCTAGCTACGAGGCCCCACCGGGAGCCGTGAGTTTAATCACAATTTGGTCAAGCTACCCGCAACGTATGGAATCCACCAAATGTGATACAGTAGGCTGACCGCCCAAACAGGATTTCATAAGCAAGCAACCTATAGTCCACAATATAACTACCAGGCACATAAAACAAATGGGGTATTTTGGCAGATTTGAAGAATTCAATCGACCCAATTTAGGTCGCTGAGTTTTTCAAAATGGGGTCAATTGGATTATTCAAATCTGCTAAAATCCCCTATTAAAATGGGCATAAAAATGGACCTTGCCATTTCAGAATACCAGGAAGTTACCACTACAGTCCTCTACACACATGCATCCGGGTTAAAGGTGGTGCTGACAATGCCTTCGAAATGGTTGACAAAGGTACACCTACAGTTGGACGTAAACGAAGGCTTGACAATTATTTGCGCGTCTTAAATCACCTGCACACGGACTTTCCGCTAGGTACGAGAGAGGAAGGAGGTTGAGGCCGACATTATACTTACTTCTCCATTACATCAGCTATAGCGTGCTTAAAACAAGCATGACGTGGATCCGGAGGCTGTCAGTTCAGTTCGCTTTGAAAGTGAGAACCAGTGTGAAACGCAGTCTTCGAGGCACCCTTGTGTGCGGGGATCCTTACTCGCTTCGTTGAATGCTGGGTGGTGTGGAGGTAAGTCGTCTGGAAGACGCGCGGAAGAGTCTGTTTATGTTCGCTCAGCCCCTGGTAACACGCTAATCTCCGACTGCCCTTCCTACCCCGCCCAATGGAACACGTGCAGACTGCGTGAATGAGGTAGCTGCGGTACAGGACATCCTCATTATAATTCAAGTGGAGCGCAGGTCAGTACTGCCTCTTCGGGGCGGTGGTGGACATAGTCGTTTGTGACGGGGAATCAACATCACCAGCAACTGCACGGACACCAAAGAGGAGAAGGAATGTGCCCAAGTTGGCTTAGACAATGACAACATAGACATAAAGACTTATAAACTGGCAAAGCACTCAATGATGAAAGGGGACGCGAAATAACGTGTGTCTGGGAGAAACCAGCAATTGTATCTTTTTTTAATTTCCTCCAAAATTAATCTCTAACTTGGATCAAATCAGTATCTTCTACGATCTATAAAGACAGAGCTAAAGCTGATATAAATATTCGGGCCGAAGTTTATCAGCAACAACAGGTAATTAGTCGTATGAATTTGGGTTACACAAGATCAAAAAGCACAAGGGGGATGCTGGGGGATCCAATGGTGAGCCGAAACCCTCACAGCTCTGTCATGCAGCGGCAGAATGTCGGCGAAACATGAGAATCGGCTTTTAGCCTGTGCTGTCAGTAAAGTGTCCTGCGCAAGGGTGTTAAAGGCCTGCATGGTATTGATTTCATTTTCTCTTCTGACTCATCCTGACTCCATAGTAAAACAATATCATAACGATTGATGATAGGAAGTGATGGAGAGGTTGGCCGGGCTATGTGCTTATGTGCCGAAACCTCGAGGTCAGTGGATTCGACTTCAGTAGCGTGGGTATCATATTACTCGGAGTTGTTATACATGCACATAACCAGAAAATCGTCGCAACAAAACCTTCAGTTTAGACGATCGACTTATGCCATCAGGAGGAGAAGTTTAAGGTCACAACTTTGAAGGCACCGCGACTACCAAATTACGTGTCAGATATAGTATGGTGAGGGAAGGCATAACAGGAACGGCCGCACTTTTCGTCCTCCTTCTTCTAGCTTAATGCTTAAAAGCCTAAAAGACTGAGTCAAGCTGACTGGAGAGGATATCAGGCGCAGTAGATTAACTGGCACTTCAACTAGTTCCCTTGACCGCGCGTAGACTTTACGATCAATAAAGACTGTCATAAACTGTTCAAGCCCTTTTGGAGTCAAAATGACAGTAAACAGCCAATGGCGCTATTGCGTGAGTTAGTTGCTCTAGCTGCGTGTGCAGAAGAGATGCAGTAATCCTGGAGATTAGGTAAACGAGTTTTAATAAGTTTCCCCTTCGCCCCCCTCCTCGGTCCTTGGTGTACTATTAAAAGGGTGGACGGGAGCCTAAAGGAGCGGAATTTGGTAGTGTTGAGCGAAATAGGCAGCCACGAGCTCAGACTTACCACAAATATACTTACCGCTCAGTAAGGCCTGACGCAACACTATCTGGGTGAACAGAGGCAGGCCTATTTCGCATAATATTTACGTAGTTCTTGTAATTTCAAGACCAGGGCCTCTGCAACGGACCACGTCCGCTTTTCGAGTCAGATTCTACGTTTTAAACAGTAGTGCAAGCCAGTCAGGGTGGATTCTTACATGGCCTTTCGAGAGTGCTATCCTTCATAGACATCAAGAGCAATATAATGGACAGTGAGGAATAAGAAAGAGTTAGAATGTTCAAGGCAATGAGGGTGTGTAGCAGTCGGTCCCGCAGTCAGTACGAGCACTCTAACGGTAAGACAGGCGTTCTGTGAGCTTCCGTTTTTTAAGTGCACCTTTTTTAGTCTTACGGCAAACAAATAACTGCCCCAATCTAGGCTCCATCCTGTCTGCTATGACAACCTTTTATAGAGGCAAGGGAGGGCCAAGTGGTAAAAAAAGGACAGCACTACAAACCTGCGTTTGCCTAAGAGCAGACAAAAGCCATATCGTCGGCATCAAAAATGTGCAAATGCGGAAGTCCACTAAGTAGTCCCAAAGGGCAATTCCCTGGACGGCGCAAACCCGTGCGCAGCCGTAAAACGAAAATGCTTCGGGAGATGACTAGGTAACAATTTAGCGACTCTTCAGACAAAAAAATAAAAATCTAACTCCCCGCATTTCATCAAGAGAACCCAAAACATTTGCATAACTCATTTACTCGCACTGAGGTGTCTGGCCTGTGATGAGCCCAAGAATGGCTGCGAATTCTGCGTACAGTAAATAACGCAAAGATCCCCGGCAATTGCAGTGATCCGCAATGGCACCACGTTGTGTTGGTATGATCTTAGCTGACATTAGATCAATTTATCAGTCAAAATCAAAGTATGAAGTATGGTATTAAAAAAATGTTGCCCCGTGCGAAAGTTGTCGGCAACAAATACTGTGGAAACAGGAGCACTTAGATCAGGTTAATAGCAGTGCACATGTTCGCTTACGATGTGGGCGAGCAGATGCGCACAGTTTAGCCCGCGGCAGTGTGTGCCGACAGTCCCTCAATAATCTCACTTGAAATCCAAATGCTCGAAATTTGCGGAACCTCCTGGGATTGAAGAACTTGTATATGCTGCTCCCCACTCTGACTTTTTTCGACGTTTACAGAACAGAAATCACCACAACAGTATTGCGTGTGTGTCAGATTGAGGGACATAGTCGGTCAATTCACAAAAAAAACTACCATGCATAAATGCGCGAACAGAAGGTCTTTTAAATAACTACGGGGGAGGGATGGCCAAAAGTATGAATAAAATCAAGTACGACCCCTAACGAGGCCTGATGAGAAAGACGATCAGCGATAATATTACGCTATAATATCCAACAGAAAACCCGGAATGAAATGCGGCATACTTCGGGGAAATTCTTCTTACACGATTGCGTGCGCAGCATTGTCAACGTCGGTAGCATACTGAAATCTAGTATACCGTCCACTGACCAGGTCGTGTTGATAGATAAAAAAATTGATGTAACCAGCAATCAACAGAGTAACATTCTAGAGCTAATTCTGATACTACTGCATTCGGACAACCGTCCATAAACAATGTGAGGCAGATTCCTGAAATAAAAATTTAAGGCTGTTACAACTGCACTGAATTCCTCCCAATTTTTTTATGATATGACAGAAAGGTCAATGACAGCGGCCTCGATTTTAAGCCGATTTTATTCTTCAAAAGACTATCGCTTTAGGGCTAATCGAACCCTATTGATCCTAGAAGGTGAGCGACGGACTGACACCTTGACTACTCCTTTACATGTACGTGCAGTATGTGTCGAACGGAGCCCCAAACAAGGTCCGCCACTGTGCAAAGTAGCACCACTAATCGACAGGCAGGATTAGAGAGACCATCGCTGTCTGGGAGAAGTGGGAGAGCAAGCACGATCCTAAAGTACACTGTTCCTCTTGCGATTCAACAAAGTTTTCATTTTAATAAATCTGACGCGCCAGAACCTATAATGACGCGCTGGAAGTCGGGACTTCTAAGTCTGCTAGCTGTCAGGGGATAACTGAACTGAGAGTCGGGGTGCAATGGCCTCTTCTTTATGCTGCCTTCAAGGCGACCCAAGAATTCCTCGTTCAGGATCTGTTCGTGCAGGGTGAGGGATCAAATCATTTTGGGCCCGTGTACGCGAGTGATTTCGATACTTCGGCCATCACGCCGAGGCCCGCGTCCCTGGCCAGACCCCTTCATCGTGTTATGGCCAACCCTTGATACACACATGGTGGGTGAGGGAATACTAAAGTGAAAGTTTGCGCCAAAAGCAAACTAATTCAGCCCACATAACCAGCTTGCCCTCGAGAAAGAGCGCGCAGTTGACGTCATTGCATGCAACTGTCAACCCGTCGCAGGAACGGACCAAGGCGTTTTCAAATTCAACTGAAAACGTGTGCACAAGCATCAGCTGCTCCGCCGCAAGCACGATTCCAAGTTCACATTTGCATCACAAAACACGTTTGGCAGCCGCCGGGAGCCCCCACAAAGCTACAAAGCAGTGAATGAAGCGGAATGGAATGGCACAATCAAATTCCAATGCCTCTTGTTCGGCCACACAGGATCGTCCCCTATGTGTTAAACGATGTGCATCAGAGGTTGAAACGGTATAGGGAATTCAAACGTGATATGACAAATGACCGATCGTCTGTTTAATTGGGATGGCTCGGACGGAATTTATGGGAAATAGGGCTTGAAGCAGGACCTGGTGATCATCAGGAAAGTGCGAAGTGAATAGGGTGAGCCAAGTGCATGCAAATCTCTAGTCTATACATTGCCAAAACCTCGAAGTGGCATTTCAGTGGCACAACGACCCTGTGCAGCTAAGAGATGTCGCCAAATATGCACATATCATTAAAAACAAGTTCACCCACTGAAATTTGCGAAAATGCCTTCCGGGAAAGGAATGCTTCGAAGTCACACAACGAAATTATCAAATTATCACAACATTTACTTCTAGCGGAAACGTACATTCCACGAGTTTAATTTTCTCACAAATAAATGCCTAAAATGGGAGTAAAGCCCTCCGACCAAAACGTGGTAGGATGTTGCCGTAGGTAGATATGGATACTACAGAAGGCACACAGGGAACTCTGGAGGTCCATTGATCAGCCGATCCCCCTCACCGCTGTGTCATGCAACAGCACAAGATAGGCGAAACACGAATGTTGGGCGTTTTTTGCTGTGCTGGCATTATGGTAACGTATTTAGTATTTACCAAAGTAACTGATAGATTTCAACTCAAATATTTATATTAACTTTCCAGGTGGGCCTAAAAAGGTTTGTTCCGAAGGATTAACTCCAAGTTCGCGGATTAAGTGTCAAGTAAAGTAAAAAAAAAGGAAAGATGGAAACTGGAGTGCATAGACAAGAAACTTACATTCAGGTGAGAACATGGGTAGCGGAATAGGTTCACCTTCCCAAAGTCATCCGCAGTGGCCAGAAGACGCGTGGAGTGACTGCGACTTACGGCATTAATGTCGGTGCCATCGGAGCCTGGCGGCCAGATGCCGGCAACTCCCCAGCCCAGTTGACAAGTCTGTGTCGCCCACCGAACATCACGGAGACTGCTCACTGCTGTCACCTAGATAGCGAGGTCGGGGGAGGAGTTTGGGTAGAAAATTATGTGCAGTTACGGATGAGGCGAACGATGTCATCCTTTCAGACAAACAAAACTTGAAGTGGAAAAAGAAATAGAGCTTTGTACAGGCCAAAGTTGCAGAAATGGAGTGGTTTAAAAAGGCTTTTTGTGGCTCTGGGAAGTTAAAACCGACCAGAAGGGGAGTGGGATGGTCACAGCTCAAATTGCTTCGCGCAGTGCCGTTTTGGCTCAGCAGCCTGTGCCGGTATGATTTTAGAGGGTTTTTAATTAAGGCAAAAGTTGAACTTGACGTTCAAAAAGGGGTGCAGTTTCATGAAAAGCCGTTTAATTTAATTCTGTTTAAGGTGGATAGACAAAGCGAAATAAATTTGGTACATTCAGTTAAGTTGGGAAAAGGACGTTTGGAACGCCAAAAAGTTTGAAAATGCAAGAAGGTAAGTGACTTTCGGATGTGAAGATCAACACTAAAAATGGCTAAAGATGCGCAAATTTGAGAGGGTATTTGAAGGAATGGGAGGAGGAGGGAGTACGGGTAAATAAAAAGCTTTTAATCCCAAGTACCAAGACAACGGCTATTTACTAATTGATAGACAGGATGTTTTGGTCTGCATTACCCCATTACACAAAAATGATTAATGGATTATCGTGTTGGAGTAGTTAGCACAGTCTTGTTTTTCAGACGCAAATATTCCCAAACTGAAAATGTTTCAGTACTCAGGCAGTCTGCAACGAAAAGGCGTAGAGCTGCTTTAAGTGAGCAAATTGCCAAATTGCGGTAAAGAAAGACCTCAAGCAGAACAAGAAAAGTCAATCGCTTAAAACATGTTTCAAGAGGTCGGAGTCGTAGAAGAAACTGTAAAGCACCATGTTCAGTGAAGAAAAACGACATCAGACTAGAGCATAAAATATATTTCTCAATAGGTCATACTTCCGCAAGAAGCGCATATCGCCATAACTAATAGGAGTTAATTAGTAATTATTTCTTGAGCCTTGCCTTTATTGCTAGCCTAAGAAACTGTCGAAATTGGAGTCGATTACTGTGACTTTGGTTGAGTTTAATTCTCTCAGTTTCTGTCTCTAACAATGAATTTGACCATGAATCTGAAAGGAATGAAAACCGAACCCGCAGATCCATCGAGAGCGAGTTTACAACGTCCACCTGCTTGCTTACTTGACTGTTCCATTTTATACCACCCGTTGTGAAGTGGTGCTTTGAGAATTTTCATAACTTGCAACCGACAAGACTCCGAAAAGAGCGACTCCTTAAAGTATTTTTACCAGATCTGCATGCTGTTGTCCTCTTCTCGTGACGCCCTCTTTGTGAGGATTTGCTATGTTGTTGTTTTAGTCTGTCACACAGTTGTACGCCTCACCCTCTCTTAGGGATGAGAAACGGAGTCGAGCGACATGGATAGGTTTACTTTGCTGCGCTTTCCGGGTCACAGCTGGGTCCACCATATAAATATCAAACAGGCAGCGGGACAAACCGTTTAATTGTGCAGTCCAGTCAGTAATCATTTAACAGATGGGTTAATCTCCCTTTCACCTAAACAAACCCTACGCAGTCAGGCCAGATAACGAAGATCAGTGCAGTGATTGGGCACCAGTCACTAAAATCAAAGCAGCTTTTCAAAGTGGCACGAGGTGAAATTGTTTGGACTTATTTCACATTTAAATATGCAGCTCCGTTGTTTGTCTCGGGTCCTTGAGATAGGACTCAAGAGCAGGCCAGAAGACTCCGATGGATATACATATTTGTTTGATTCCAATGCGTATTTTCAAAGTTATATGGTTGCCGATGCATATAAACAGAAAATATCAGGGGTTTGCGAAGAAATTCAATCCTACAGAAACTCTCCTCTGAACAGTTATTTCAGTTTTGGTTCAGTAATTCTCAAGGCGAAGCCTCGACTCATAAACCGAAGCACTATCGATATTACTTGACGACAAAGCAGACAACACAACAACAACACGACAACAACACGACAACAACAACACGACAACAACAACACGACAACAACGACACAACAACAACACGACAACAACACGACAACAACAACACGACAACACGACAAAGCAGACAACACATTTCGTGTGATCGCCAATGAGAGAGGAGCAGACATATGAAACGCTGCTAAACAGGGAAGTAAAAAAATGAAGCTAGAAGAGTGGATTCTGCAGACGGATGAAAACCATCTCATGATGCCGGAGGGACATTTTTAAAAAAGGAAGATATTTTTTCGAACGTAAAATGGCATGCAGCTGACATGGATTCTAGTTTTTCTGCTGTCTTCATCAGTTCACCAATGTCAGTCCATCTTTAAGGCAGTGATGAGCGAAAGTAGGGAGGGCAGTGGTGTAAATGAGTTTGGTGGTATTCCAGACTTCACGGTGTGCTTTCACATTTTGTTGAAGTGGCGGTTGTTCTGAAATCGCTGGCTAAACGAGGTGGCCAGTTGACACTAAGCCTTTTAGCTGCAGCTCTAGAACTGTACTCAGCGAAAATGCCTAGTAATGGTTTCGAAGGAGGGAAAAGCCCTGTTTCTCGCCCTACAGGCGTCAGTGCTGTGTTTAGAATAGTTTGGTCAGTGAGGCAAGCGCGGACGTGGGCAACCAATTGCGTCGTGCTTCATCAACAAACATCTTAACACAGCCTTGTCAGCAAGTATTTCTCGCGGTAATTTATCGCAAGCGGAAGTCATCTTCAACAAAACGCACCTCTAATACCAATCTCACCCGCCCACAATCACCAAAGCTTTGCAACAACTAATTACCTCCTAACAAAATCATCCACAATAAGTCAGCTATCTAGGCACGTCTACGTGTAATTATCACGAAGTTTTCCCTTGAAACAACAAACATCCTCGGTGAGGAAGGATAAAAACCACGCTCAGAAACCTTGACTGGCTTTGAACATGTATCAGTTTTATGCGAACTCAATAGAGGCAACACAAACTGACCAAAAACTATTGCCTATTACTAAAATGAATGGCCTCGGAGATCCCTGCGCAAAAAATCCACCGAAAAACTCAACAGCCTTCTCATTGTCTATTTTTTTCGATAGTTTTTCAGCAGTATTTATGAATCGAGGAGTTAAAGTGATCGATTTTGATGTTGTTTCCACTTTTGTTAACTTTTAAGTAGTATTTATGCATTCTGTAGTTAAAACGGCGTTTTTGAATCATCTGATGGACATAAGGAAGCAAGCTAAGGTAGAGACTATTTGAGACATCAAGACTGTAAAGAGACAAAGGTATGATCAGGCATGACTATGGTTGTGGCAAGTACCAGGTCGACCGTCGAGTTAGACTATGTCCACCGCATGCTTTACGGCATGCTGGAACCAAGTGCAGCGAATTGCGCGTGAAGTGATAGTGAACTTGCGTTGCATCTACTGCATCTACTGTCAAGATAGAGTCATAGATATCGGAGGCAGCCATATCCACACCTAAACGTACAACCAAACTCTCTGATTTACAACAAAATCTTGACCAGGTTTTTAAATAAATAAAAAGAGAATATGAGCAATGGAACAGATACCAGCTCGTACGGCCTGGGCCCCCGTGTCACTGCACCCCTCATACACCACCTGATCACACAGCCTGCAATTTGCATATCTTATATATATATATATATATATATATATATATATATATATATATATATATATATATATATATTGCTAATAGAAGCGAAGATGCGCGTTCCCGGAAATAAATGAGAAGAAGAGGCGATCACGGGAACCATGGTTTTATTGTCCTGACGTTTCAAAATCAAACAGGATTTCATCGTCGGAGGTAAATATTGTACCGCGCCTCACAGTATTTATGGGTGGTAACATTTCGGCTAATATATATATATATATATATATATATATATATATATATATATATATATATATAAGGCAAGAAATGCATTTAGGGCCAGAGGCCGAAAAAGCGAACAAACCTGTCGACAGTTAGAGACTGTCCAGTAGAGGAGCTCATAGTCACCAGATGTAGTGCGCAGATACTGACTATCCTCTGACCAGTCGAGGTGGAGTACGAAGCTAGAATGACCGGAACACTTGCCAAGTCGTGTATACTTGACACCGTTTTCAAATACATTGTAAACGTAGATCAAGTTGTCGCGACAGCCAATGGCGACATACTGTCCGTCTAAGAGCAGTTCGCAGAGACGAAAAGGGCATTTGTGTGAATACGCAAGGCATTGCATAACACTTAAAATTTAGGATGTGCCGGACCAACAATCACTCATCTATATCAAAAACATATCTTTTAAAAGCTCAGGCCTGCGCTTGACATATTTTCCGTGATTGTGGAGGGCAAAAAACAAAAAGCGAACTGATATTGCTGATCTAGTTTTTCAGCTCGTCCAGTATGTTCAAATTATCGCTTAAAGCCTCAAAGGTAATCACTCTAATTGGCGAAGTAGCGGTAGTACCCAGGATGGACCATAGAGATCCCAATAACAAAAAGTTTTAGGTGCCCCATCTATTAGGCTCATAGGATAAAACGGAAAGTAAACCTCGATGTGCGTTATGGTACACCTGCAGCAAACCACTGTTGGACAAAACCCAGAAGGACACAAGAATATGAAGGTTCACAGGCGGCCTTGACATAAAGCTCGAGAAGGGTACCTAGTCCTGTGATAAAAGCCTGGGAAGGGCACCTAGTCCCGTGATTAAAGCCCGGGAAGGGTACCTAGTCCCGTGATTAAAGCCCGGTAAGGGTACCTAGTCCCGTGATTAAAGCCCGGAAACGGAACCTAGTCCTGTGATTAAAGCCCAGGAATGGTACCTAGTCCTGTGATTAAAGCCCGGGAAGGGGACGTAGTCCCGTGATAAAAGCCCGGGAAGGGTACCTAGTCCCGTGATTAAAGCCCGGGAAGGGTACCTAGTCCCGTGATTGAAGCCCGGGAAGGGTACCTAGTCCTGTGATTAAAGCCCGGGAAGGGTACCTAGTCCCGTGATTAACCCAAACATCAACTGTAATCTTAAACGTAAGCCTAACTCGAAACATGACGATAATCCCAACCCCAACCAATCTCTACGCGAAATACTCCCACCTTGGCAAGACGACGCAGGCTAGAGGAGCATATCACGATCTCTTCTGAAATGCTTGCGATAAATTGATCGTCTAGCCATGTTAAGACGAGTTAATCGCCAGCAGAACTCAAAACTATCAAAAACAGGGAGACGAAAAAGTCGCGTCAATAAAAGAGCACTATGTAGGAGACTTACTGGGAGAAAAAGCGATGCACTGGATAGGCTCAGTGCTCTCCGAATGAGCAGCAATGATCTGATGTAGGGTGGCATCGAGGACGATCCACCGACCAGTGTTCGTGCCCACCACAAACACCGGCACAGAGTCCGGCAGGGGGGCCCCAGCACCCGCTGCCTCCCCGGCTGTCTCGGCGTCTCCATTTTCATTAGAGGCTGTCCGTGCGGTTACCGCCGGATAGAAATCCGCGCAACTGACCTCCTCAGAGAGGTTTTCAGCCCAGACCATGTTTCTAGTCAGGGAATCCCAGAGGAAAATGTTACCGTCCTTGCCAGCGGTGAGGAAATGATGCGTCTGGGGGTGTGCAGCCAGAGCCCAGAATTCATCTGAGTGACCCTGAACCAGAGCCGTGAATTCTTCGCCCATCTTTCCCTAACGGGGCGGAGAGGGAGGCAGAAAAAAGATTTGAATCTAAATTCAATTGAACTTATAAGTATCTTTAGCAGAGATCGCAAGAGATTTCAGGAGAATTTCCGTCTATGCGCGACTGATATGGCTTCGCCCTCGGTGTAAAGTCCAAACAATCAAAGTCAGGACAAGGTGGATTATAATTATACCTGAGTTTCCCTCCCCAGGATGTAAAACCCTGTGCATTCGGGTAAACAAGTAAACAGTAAACAAGTTCAGGAAACAAAGTGAGACAATAAAACCCCGCAGGAGCTATGAAGCGAAGTTCCGTGACGCAGCAAGGCCTACGTCACAACGCACAGCCTAACTGTAGTAATAACTAAACCAAAATAATCCCATCGCTGCTAAAAAGAAATTCTATTGAAAACGAAGTGCAAAACGTCCTACATTTTGGGGCCATAGCAGCAGCAAAATTTGGCGGATTTAAAGCAGAAAGTGCACTGTTCTAAGCTACTGCCATGAATGCGTTATGTGTCGGTATCTTGCAAGAATACTGATTTTAGGCGAAAGGAAGTCTGCATTAAAACGTGCAACAATTAGAGTAGTTGAAAAAAGGCACCGATTGTCGCAGGAGATCGTGGGATTTGGAGCTGATTGTGAAGGTACAGGCTAAAAACCACGCCAAAGGACATCCATCAACAGCCAAAACTGCGACATTAACTTCTGCTCGTCTTCGATCAGAAGAAACCAGACCCGCAAATGCATCCACCGGACAAGCACGCGCCTGGGAAACGTCCTGCACAGGTTGACGCGCCCAGGATTCTGCACCAAAGTGAACCAAGTTAATGCAATGCACATAAGCGCTTTATGCAAGCAGTCGGTTCCGGACGCGGAGAAAACATTGTGCAGGCTTTATCAATAAATAACTGAAGTGGTCCTTTATTTTAAACGCAACACGAAACGCATCTCATGAAATGCTAAGCGAAAATTCTCAATTGTAATTTGGATAAGGAAGATAAGTACGTTGGTGCGTTTGTGATATTGAGCAGCATTTAATACGATCTCAAGATAGTTCAGTTGTTCCCAGATGTTGGCTTTTGAATACACGGCATTCCAGCCACTAGAGAAAATCGCAATAATAAAAAATGACTGTTGATGTAGTATGAATTTGTTTTGTTGATTTTCACTGGTCTTATAAATCCAGACTTACATTTCAAAAATCTACACTTTTGCACTGAGTTGGTTTAAAAAAATATACTTCATCAAGCTTTATACTCGAAAAAAACGGTATTTTCTGCTAGTAAAAAAGGCTTTTCGGTAAGAAATGGGAATAGAGACCTCGGTCCCCAGAAAATTGAGGCCTTGTCTTAAATTCTAGGAAGGACACCTGTTCTGGTGACCAGATCCTAACACAACGCCTAACCCAAACATTAATCCCATTTCACATTTAATCCTAATCAAACCTCAACCCAACGCCAATTTTAACCCTAATCTTCCTGGAATTTAGCCCACGGTTCCGATAAAGAAGGTTCAAATTTCTGTGCCCTACCGGCTTCTGAAATCCCGAATAATTTCGAACACGACCTGCCGATTCACTTCCGTTTAGGGTTTCAAGAGTAGAAACTGTACAATTTATATTTCAGGAACATACCGCATTCAGTTATTTCATTAAAAGTGTGTCATGCATAGTGCACAAACATTTTAACATTTTATGACACTTTCATAACGATAATTCCTCAACGGACGGATATCGTGTTATTTCAGTAACTATTTTGCAGTCTTTAAAACCCTCATAAGCACATTTTTTTAAACCGGCAGGCACCGTTTTTGAACTAGAAAATTTGAAGGCAAGAATCCCCCTCTCCACGAAATTCCAGAAAGAGAAAATATTTCAGTATGCTACCACCAACTCGAGCCTTCACCCTAACCTTAACCCTAACGCGAATCTTAAAAATAAGCCTGACAATAAGCCTACTTTTCCCCCCTCCGAATCGGGGAGTGTTCCTGTTCCGGTGTATTGCTCTGGATTGTTTACAAAATGAATATAAAGAAGGCATATTTTGCAAATGGTTTCTGCAAAATATGATAGGGTTTACAAAAAAATCAAAATCGCACTAACTAAGCACGTATTTTGGCGAACGTGACGATTGCAAGCGGCCGTAATGATGTGTATTCAAAAACCGGCATCCGAGTTTGAATGAAGTATTCTTGAAATATGTCGCAGGATGCTCAATATGAACTTCGTACCTAAGTAACACCACCCTTCCCCTCGCTTCTAGCCGAAATCACATGTAAGAATTTCAGTTAAAATGGTACGTTATACGTCACTTGCTATCCATCCATTTTTGTACCAAATATACAGAAATTAATTGCATTGAAACATTGCAGGAACTTTTATCTGATCATGTAATTTTCATTTTTCGCATGAGTTTACATTCCCGTTAGTGCGTTTAAGGGTGCGTGGGCGAGAGGCTTTGAAAAAAGATGCTTCTTCCATTTCTGCAAAGGCCTTCTGAAGTTAGCAA
Source organism: Schistocephalus solidus (assembly GCA_017591395.1). Classification (NCBI taxonomy): domain Eukaryota; kingdom Metazoa; phylum Platyhelminthes; class Cestoda; order Diphyllobothriidea; family Diphyllobothriidae; genus Schistocephalus; species Schistocephalus solidus. The sequence goes on along the minus strand of WEDG01007552.1, from coordinate 52,573 downwards.
TTTCAGCCTCGCCTTCTAATTTATATGCTTACTGTGTCCGTAGTTCCACGTCCTGTAGTATGCGTGTTGCGTATACGTTAAGTGTACTGATAACATTTGCATTAGAACCAGTGCCTTTTGTTTTAAGGAAGAAATCAAGCTCTGAAGATTACTACCTCCATAAAACACTAGGCGTTATAAAAACGGTTGGTAGGGCACCAGAAACACATACATGCAGAATGGCGCTGTGTATTGTGCTGACAAAAACCGCGCCACCAGGTCCGGAAACGAGGGCTCGCACGGGTCCATACCAGGCTGAGATCTCAACAACTAGACCTGTGGGATTATAAGCAGAGTCGTATTCCACCATGCGGTAGTCCTTGCCTCCACCGGAGATCAAATTCCCTTCTTTCGTGAAACAGAGTGCGAAGATGCCGCCCGTATGAGCACCGGTGACTGCGTGGCTGATGCGGGCTCCTCCTATGAAAGACGAATGCAATATAGCCGGCACACGGAGAGAAAATTTGGAAGTTAAAGACTGGGATTTCGTGCAGAGAGACGAGAGAAAGAGAGAGAGAGAGAGAGAGAGAGAGAGAGAGAGAGAGAGAGAGAGAGAGAGAGAGAGAGAGAGAGAGAGAGAGAGAGAGAGAGAGAGAGAGAGAGAGAGAGAGAGAGAGAGAGAGAGAGAGAGAGAGAGAGATGGAGAGAGAGACGACGCAGGGTATGACCATCCAATATGCATATAGAACAGGCTCTTGCCCAAGTTGATCGCAGCGGCTTTAAATAAGCACCTATAAGCGAACTGCACGGCCCCAAAAAAAGACGGTGTAGCCGCGGCATCTTAGCGGGAACTAAACATGTGTCGTACGCGAAAGCACGGGTGATTTTAAGTGCCGCCATCCGAGAGGTTTGACCTCATCACCAAACAACCTGACTCAGACATGCCGCCTGATCATGCAGGAGAAGCCTCTAAGCACCATCGAATCCTAAGGATGAGATAGAATCCAAGGCTTGGAAAGCTGTCACATACGGGGAAGGGGTCTACCAAATGACGGTTAGATTGGTGAGAGAGGAGAGGAGAGAGAGAGAGAGAGAGAGAGAGAGAGAGAGAGAGAGAGAGAGAGAGAGAGAGAGAGAGAGAGAGAGAGAGAGAGAGAGAGAGAGAGAGAGAGAGAGAGAGAGAGAGAGAGAGAGAGAGAGAGAGAGAGAGAGAGAGAGAGAGAGAGAGAGAGAGAGAGAGAGAGAGAGAGAGAGAGAGAGAGAGAGAGAGAGAGAGAGAGAGAGAGAGAGAGAGAGAGAGAGAGAGAGAGAGAGAGAGAGAGAGAGAGAGAGAGAGAGAGAGAGAGAGAGAGAGAGAGAGAGAGAGAGAGAGAGAGAGAGAGAGAGAGAGAGAGAGAGAGAGAGAGAGAGAGAGAGAGAGAGAGAGAGAGAGAGAGAGAGAGAGAGAGAGAGAGAGAGAGAGAGAAAGAAAGAGAGAGAGAGAGAGAGAGAGAGAGAGAGAGAGAGAGAGAGAGAGAGAGCAGAAAGCATGCGGTAGGGCGAACTAGAGCTTCATATCAGGCAAGTTACTGAACTCATGTGTATGCCTAATCGGCTCCATTTCGTATTGGAATCTGTGCATGATGAGCATAGGAAGCATAAGGTTGACGCTATGCAAGTTTCCTTCCCCTTAGTCCATATTACGCTGAAAGTGTTGATTGCCTTCAAAACCATGTGATTCTCGAAGACTACTATGAACTACTTGGCAAATGATTAGTTCATGTGATTATGTTGACCTTTTGGTTTAGTGTCAGCCCAGTAGTCAAATCTGGCGTTTTAATAAAACCTTTGGTCGTGTTTAATGGTGAAAGCGAGCGGGAGTATAGGATTCACTGACAGTGGCTTACACTGGACGGAGAAAGCGCTGTGGGTAAAGCAGATTAATCTTGCGTAGCATAGATGCTGGCTGACCCTGGAAGAATTTCCCTGGAAACAAAGGTGCGCATAAATCAGAAATTGCAAAGTAGCTGACCTGCTTAAAAACGAGGGATTCCAGCCGAACTAAATCACCCGTGTGCTGCCGTTTGCCCAGGCTAGGCGGGCACGGGAAACGCCACGCGCAAAAATGTGTTTTGTTTATTGAACAATGATAACTCGATGAGGAAGTTGGGGGCAGGGGAGGAAGTGATGGCAGCCTATGGGTTCCTAAGAAATGCCGTCCACGGCCAAAGCTATCTTGATCTCTGAAAAAGAGGCCGACTCAGTGTATTTTTCTGTGTCCATTCTAGAATAAGAGTCACTGCACTGGCGCTTACTTTACGACTGTGAAAAATAAACGCACAATTTAACTTTCCTGCAGACTAGTCGGAAGAATATTCTAGTACGAAGGGATTTTATGTGCAAGAAAACCGGCGACAGTTCTAGATGCAGCAGGGAAGACTGTGTTTTCAGACTGTCCGCAGAGGAGTTTCCAAAGTAACATTAGGAATAGTCGAATGTGTAGTGCACATGTTATGCCTGTGTTAGGAACTTAAAATGATAAGGCTTTATATAGCCTAAACAAAATTTCTGAAGGAGAAATTTTATTCCATAACGTACAGGGCTTGAGTAGGTACCAAATTTGAAGTGAGCCTAGAAGAAAAAACCAAAGGGAAGTAGATCTCGCGGACTGACTGGCCACCCAATTGAGTCACTTCATAAAAATCGTCTTTAAAATAACTGCAAGATGAAGTAGATTTTCATCTTATTAACACCGTGTATGGGAGTCGCATCCTATATAAATATTTCGTCCTTCACACTTCTTTCGGATAAATATGAAATATCTAAGAAACTGTCACTGTCAACGTTCCTATCGAAGAGAAATCCTCTAGTCCATAAACACATTGTAATTTTCAGATATAAAACTAGCGTCTTGGCAGGATAGGTAAAAGGAAGTTCGCTACGAAGCCCAAATATTGCGCACTTCATGCAGTCAGAAAGTGTTGCGGCGACCTAATTTAACCAGTGGAATTGGAACGAAAACCAGAAGGTTAGGCAGCGATGGTGGTGGAAAAGTGTTTTCGCTGGACGTGAAAACGTGGTGATGATTTATGGGCCTCTGGTAATAAAAATGAAGTCGATGCATGTAAAGTATGGGTAAAAAGTGATAGCTTTCTCTGACTAATCTTCACACCGCGCCGAGGCACAAAACCATTCGAAAGGAGAGAGCAGAGCACAGTTGTACGAAAAAAGCCGCTTCATCTCAAAAGTGGCAGATCTGAGGCCTAAATCAGAATCAAAGTAATTAATCAGGTGACTTCTTTCCCGGTGATACAGTACTAAAAAAGGTGTAGGTCCTAAAAGGCCTTAGTTTTTCTTCAATATCAAGTTTCTGAATCTACAGATTGGTTCTTGCTGCATTGAGACTGATACGATTTGCGTTTCAAAAGCAGTCCTGGTTTTTACATGCTTGAAGGCAACAAACTTACAAATCGGAATGATAACGCGTAAAATAACTCCAGCACACGACAAAAGGTAAGGGAAGTCGCTGTATATCGTCGGGTTTATTCTGGGACAGTCGCACGATTTACTATCATATACTTTGCCTACTTGTGCTCTGTCAGTACGTATGATTGAAAACTGTAACTTATTGTATTCGGCAAACGGTACTAGATTGTACGGACAACTGAACGGTAAGTAAACCGTGCCAAATAATCTTAACGATAGCACGGCAAGCCCATAATGCCTTACTTCGTCTCGTCCTACAACGCAAACGGCTAGGAAAAGCCGTTACAAAAAAGTTAGATCGTGCTTCCTAAACCACTAATGGCTTCTGCTGACGTGTTTAATGAAAGTAAACAGGAAACACGGTCCCTTGTTAGATTTGGCCAGGTCGGGTATCACGGCCGACATTTGATGCACACGAAATTCAACAGACTGTCTTAACGTACTAGGAGGGCGCTAACCGGAGTCTACGCACTAGCCAAGGGAATCCGTTATAAGCAATGAACCGGGTACCTTTAAAACCTTCGGCACGCATGTGCTACTCAATAAAAATCTCCGTAAAATATATCAAGTACTTGACCCTTCAGAGGAATTGCCGTGTACCGGGCGCACACGGCTTATGCGGGTGCCAAAGGCCTTGCCACGTTTCGGTTACCATCTGGTGTAGTTGGCGTCCGCCCTTGTTTCTGCTAATGACTCACCACGCACCTTGGCTCATAGGCTTGGCAAAAAAGGTGACGCCCTTCGCCGCAGACGAGTTCAATACCACGATATAGGTGAGGACTAACAGTTTTAGTAAATTGACGAAGGCTTTCAGGCCATAAAAGTCAGCATACCCCGGCAAGACATTTAGAAAGCCATAAAAACGTAGTCTCTTCTCTGCACAAGCCTCGCCAATAAATTACGTGCATGGAAAAGGGCGAAGTATGTTTACAGGAAAAGTAAGCAATGGCTTATTTTTAAAAAATTCCAGTATTTAAACGGCACCCAAAGAAAATGTCACAATCAAAGAGTTTGTTACAGAAGTTAAAGGCAAGAAGCACGCCGAGCCTTGTCAATGTACATCCCTTCAACAAAGCGGGAGAAAGGCAAGCGAAAAAAAGACTGGACAAACCTCTAGGCCAGACAAGTATTTGGCCGTTGGAATCCCCAGTAAGAAGGTCACCGTTCTCTGCAAAAGCCATGCACAGTATGAATTTCGGTTTTTCGTATTTCTAGAAGACGCAACAAAACACGACTTACGAGACTGAAAGTTAAAGGTCAATCGCATGCATTCGAGTATAAGTTCGGCATTATTAAATGTACTGTCAAGCTGCTTTTAAAGGCTACAAGTGAGTCCCTGGTTAACTTTGAGTAACTACATTCAACTTTTGTCCAGCTTTCAGTAAAAACCTAAACACAACCTAAAGTCTCATCCTTTAAACTCTGGCAATGTAAACACACTGATAAAATAGAATTAGCCGTTTCTTAACCTCCCAAGCTACCTTAATAGAAAATCTAAATAAAACCACGAAATCTGAACCCCATAATCTTCCAGTGAACAGATAGTAATGCACATTTAGGGATCAAAAACGAAAAACCTCAGTTTATTTTGGCAGCAGAGGTATGAAGAAAATATCCTCACGCACGAAGGCATGAACGGTAACGAGTATCGGCCATGGAGATATTTTCAGATAAAACTCGGCATACCCAACCATCAAACTTGCAGGCAATCGGGCAAAACAACGAAGAAATGCTAATTTTACACGCACATTTTGCCAGCAGAATCAATATTAGAAACCTCGTTCCCTATTTGTGACATAATCAAGCATATACCTGAACACTTCTACAGTCCATTCACATCGGACAAATCTCCAGGACGAAAATGCGGCAAATGTTTGTAAGAATAATTTGTAATTTGCACAGTTTGCTCGTGATTCCGGAAATAAATACCGACGGTTACACGAGGTACCAAAATTAAATAAATCAGCAAAATAATTCTGCACTTTTTTGTTTTGCTTACTCTGAATGCGAATAGATGATAAGAATGGTTACGAAAATACGCTAAAATTAATCTTATTTCTCCTCCTGCCCCCGTCCTCCCCATAGCATTGCATCATGGAAAAAGTGAGCGCGAATTCCCCTCGATCAAATCCCGAGGCACAGGCAATGGGTACAAACTCCAGGCATCGAGGAAGGGATATTGTTGGCTAGCGCGTCTTAGGGAATTCAAAGTTATCCTGAAAACGCTAAAATTTGTGATTTTAAAGGCTTCAAAACAACGGAGGCACTCGGTCCTACTCCAGACTACGGTTCAGGTTGCAATGGCTAGCCTTGATGCACTCTCGCTGGTGTGCGAACCGAGATCCTCATTGAAAGCTAGTCTAGGGTGAACTGGGAGATGTGCAGGTGGGGCAGGCATACATGCAGTTTCAGTCTCGTCAGCCACTGGGCTCATGCTCAACTCCAAGCGCCTGAGCTCTGCACAGGCGGCCTTTTGAATTTGAGACGCCATTTTTTCTCCTCCATTCACATGTGAATTCGCTTGAATGTGCGTGGGCTGGCCCATTTTTCGCATTAGATACTGCTATTTACCACTCATTGTTTATATTAATTACAGTAAGGTCCTTTGAAAACGACGCCTGCACCACTTTGAAGAAAATCTGGCGTAATTATGCGACGTATTCAAGGACAACCGTCGATGATGCTTACGGTTACTATTTATCTTCCGCTTTCTTCCGGTGCTCTCTTTTGCGTATCAATTTTATATACTGTTCTCTCTCTCTCTCTCCCCTCCCTCCCTCCTCTGGTCCTCACCCAATACCATGAACAAAAGCCCGAAGGCCAAAATGGCGCATCGCCGACCCCTCGGTCACCTCTCTAGGCCTAGATGCGGAGAGTAATGGGTCACCGGGAATCCTCGCCCTTGCTATACCTTTGATGCCGTTGGGAGGCGAAGAGCAGTTCTTAACCCTTGCAACGAAAGTACCCTCTGGCCTTGTACAGGTCACCAATATTCGCAACAGTGCTACCACTTGTGCTGGAATCCTGCTTCGTCTTCTTCCTACCTCCCTCCCTCCACCTCTCCTCCTCCTCCTCCTACAGGAGTCCAATGCTGAGAGGCAAACCGAGTCTGGTAAGTGAAGAGTACTGCCAACGAGGATCGGGGAAACCGGAATAGGCATTTACTGTTTATTTACCGTCGACTTCCAGTCATAATCGAATTCGGAACCTGTGTGGTCAGTTTACCGAACATCATTTGAGTCAAACAGCCTGCCAGTTGAATTACGACTCCATATGATAGCGATCGAGCCCGTGCATATTCAAACTCGCATGAAAGTGGTATAAACTTAACTGCGGTCCCCGTTTTGCCTTGGAACTCCTGGTCTATTGTTCTTAGTGGGTGGTAGCAGTCACTAACCGAATATTTCTACCAAGAGAGATCAATATGACAACTTCTGTAGTGCGAAGCTGTTACTGTGTCGACTAGGCAACATAGACTTTCATCGACACTTTCATCTGCTTACGCAAGCCTTGCTAGATCAAAAAACACCTTTTTGACATATCAGCGACGAGGAAAGATACGCCAGACCTTCTATTCGGCAGAAGAACCGTGTACGGAAGCTTGTGACAACATTCGACTCCTCCACAAACGGTAGAGTGCAAATAACCTGCATTGCCACCGCAGAACGAACAGTGGGTGATAGGCCACAAGGAAATGAACAGTGCATACAAGGAAGAAAATGATTTAAAGAGCGATAACCAGAGGGTCAAAAACAAGCAGTGCCTGGGCGACGTTCGTCACAAAAAAAAGAACACTGAGTAGTCGCATTATGTCAGAATGTGCTGTCGAGCCGGAAAAGGCGGAGGGTAAACTTTTTTATATCTTTTATACAGAAAACGCGTGAAAACAGTAATACACGGTCAGGGTTACTGATATGCCCCCACCCCTTCCCCCCCCGCACGCCTACTGCAGGTATGAGAGCAGGAACTACCCGCAATACAGATTGCTGTGCGGCAAATTCCTGGTAAACCAGAGTTAGTCTTAGGGTTAGAGGCCGGGATATGCCTAGGGCTGAGATTTGGATAAGTGTTAATTGCCGGGTTATGATTCAGGGTGTGGCTACGGTTAAGATTAGGGCAACAGTTTGGGTTTATGTTAGGACACTGAAATTGTTGCCCTTCGTGGAATAATGCAATGAGACACCTTTATTACTTTGGATAGGCGTTTCTACTCCCATGCGCAACACAAAGTAACATGCACGATCGCTCCACACGAAAAAAAGGAAACACAACAAGTCAGAGCCTCTGACTAAAGATAGGAGTGTGATGATAAGCGTAATTAAAGCGAAAAGACAAGATAAAAATCTCACACCCTGCACTTTGATGATTGGTGAGGAGGCCAGCACGCTGCTGCTGCCACCGCCACCGCCGCCGCAGCAAGTACACTCACGATCAGAGGCAGCTGAGGAGTTCCTCACCGGGAGAACCTGCCTCATACTGCGCGTGAGGTAGCCAAAAAATCAAAATCACTTGCAAGCCCGAAAAAGACTGCTTAACAAAGCAACGCACGTCAAAGACGCCGGACTTTTTGCTGAGGGTCGAGCCGTCATAGGTCCAGAAGGCTATATGACTTTTGCCAATGGTGACCAGAGTGTTCTCATCAAGAGGGGTAAACTCGGCAGCGGTAACCGGTTCCGTGGAACACTAAAATAAGGAAGACAGGAAGCTGACTAGCCTTCATTGTATGGTTCAAATTCATACGTTGTAAAGGTGGTTTAATTTTCAGTAAATGTTTTCGGGGTTATATTTTCATACGCGTATGTAAATGCAGTATTTCTGTATTCCTGGAGTAGTATTAGTAGTAGTAGTAGTAGTAGTAGTAGTAGTAGTATCAGTATTAGTAGTAGTAGTAGTAGTAGTAGTAGTAGTAGTAGTAGTAGTAGTAGTAGTAAAATGCAGTATTTATTAGTATTGGTGGTAGGAGGAGTAGTAGTAGTACAAGTACTAGAAGTAATAGTAGTATTAATAGTAGTAAATGCAGTATTTCTGTATTTCTGGAGTAGTAGTAGTAGTAGTAGTAGTAGAAGAAGAAGAAATAGAAGTAGTAGTAGCAGTAGTAGTAGTAATAGTAGAGTAATAGTGGCAAAGTACTAGTAGATGCGTAGCATGTAGTAGTAGTAGTAGCGTAGTAGTAGTAGTAGTAGTAGTAGTAGTAGTAGTAGTAGTAGTAGTAGTAGTAGTAGTAGTAGTAGTAGTAGTAGTAGTAGTAGTAGGAGTATGTAAATGCAGTGTTACTGTATTTCTGGAGTAGTAGTAATAAAAGTAGAAATATTATTATTAGCGGTAATAGTAGTATTTGTAGTAATGGTAGTCGTAGTAGTAGTAAATGCAGTAATTCTGTATTTCTGGAGTAGTAGTAGTAGTAGAAGTAGTAGTAGTAGTAGTAGTAGTAGTAGTAGTAGTAGTAGAAGAAGTAGTAGTAGTAGTAGTAGTGGTAGTAGTAGAAGTAGTAGTAGTAGTAGTAGTAGTAGTAGTAGTAGTAGTAGTAGTTGTTGTTGTTGTTGTTGTGGAAGAGTCTCTCAAAATTCCGCAAGACGACGACGACAATGTGTAATGGTGACCATGAAACGCCATTCAACAAATTTACAGCTGTGTGATAGGTTCCTGTCAGGCAATTCCAAATCCTTCGGTAAAAAGGTCTATGCTGATTAGACAGTATACATAAGTTTGCTTGACAGTGCTGACTTGTAGTTAAGTCTTTGAGTTGAAAAGATAAGGAGACAATTTCGAACAAACAATCCGAGCGAATTTTCAGGGCTCGGGCATCTCTACCCAACATTCTCAAGAAACCTCCGAAAAATTCCCGATTGAGGTATGAAGATCCTAGCCACCACGTTCGCAGGATCCCATGCGCTCCGCCACTCTAGCCCAATGGCGCAGACGAACGGTATACGAGCATGACTACTCAGTTGAGGACGAACCGTCGACATTGGCTGCTGGAGTGTGCAAACGCTCCTTGACCCCGGTACCTGAAGTCTCACAGTGCACAGTTCTCGATAATGCAACTGGACGACTGTTGTCTGCCTGAAGTTCGGATCTCCGACCCCAATTCTCGAAAAATCGTGATACCGGGGATCAAATCCCTTACAAGTAAGTTTTCCTGTAGCGATGTAGAATGAGATGCGCCTAAGGAGTTAATTAATGCAAAGCACAAGGATAATTTTATAATCAACTACATTACTTAGGGTTGGAATAAATACTAAACCGGAGCATTCAGACAGAAATGGTCGGTGTCTAGGAGACGAACTGCGCAATACCACAAATTACGTCTGATAGGTGACCAACACGGTTTTACTGTTTTTAGCATACTGTCCTGCACTTGTCAATCAAAAGGCGGTTAAGGAGAAAAATGTACCCAAAACCTCTGCGACCAACAGAATAAGGTTGCCAGGTAACTCAATCAGACGTCTGAATGGCGGCTTGGTTAGACGTTCAGCCCCAAACTGCACTCATATTATTTCATCGTACCTTGGTTTCAGTCATACGGCGGGCCTTTTGCCAGTCCCAAAGAGATATATTGTGGTCAGGCGCCTCATCTACCACAACCAGCATGGCTCCACTGTCCTAAAATAAAAAGAACGTAAGGAGTGAGTAATGACAGCGAGTACATCCGAACCAATACTATTAAACGAAAGTATCCTGAAACGATGGACAAAAAACCAGTGGCCTAGGTCAAACTTTAGCGAGCAAGCATGATCTTCGTGAAAACCTGCATGAATGTTCGTCCATCAGAGCCAATCTTACGGGCGCAGTATGTGAAATTGATTATAGTGAAGAACTTACTGGTACCACGTTCCCTCTCTCTCTCTCCCGCTCTCAGGGCGGCTACCGGAGAGTGGCGCGGTTTAACGTGAAGGACTTACGGGTACCACGTTCTCTCTCTCTCTCTCTCTCTCTCTCTCTCTCTCTCTCTCTCTCTCTCTCTCTCTCTCTCTCTCTCTCTCTCTCTCTCTCTCTCTCTCTCTCTCTCTCTCTCTCTCTCTCTCTCTCTCTCTCTCTCTCTCTCTCTCTCGCTCGCTTCCGCTCTCAGGGCGGGGTGGCTCTGAGTTTTCAATAGCATTGTGCATCCAGAAATAAGAGTTGAGCATCAGATGAGCGGAAGAGCTGTATGTATAGTCAGGTAAGGCCAGTGTCTGATGCAGTAATAAATCAAGTAAATGTGTTGGAAGGCCAAGGTCGAACCAGGGTAAACAAGGTGCCCTGCATAAAAAATGCACTGGTCTACAAACGCAGTCACGTAAAGGAGTGGTATAGGAAAAATCTTAAATAAGCGCACAAGGCAAACGCCTGCATTTGCCTGTGTTGGAACAAGTGACCAGAAGCGAAAAGGTTAGGACGCATTCAGGTATACCAACTGAGTCTTACCGTTTTGGAAAAACTTAGACAGCAGACGGAGTTTTCAAACGCACCAAGGCCGATAATTTGTAGCGTTTCGAGACTGACCGAGTTCCAAACGCGGACATGGGGCTGCAGAGGAGGGTAGACATAAAGTGTAAGCTGGTTCGCTGTTCATGAGTGACCTGAACTGAAATGACAAACGCTTTTTCTATATTTTGTGGATGTTTTTTGACGTGGAAATGGTGGCCAACAGTCCATCCCCGTTGTATGACGGAATTCGAACGCACCAAATTAGCGCTCTCGTTGGACTTACATGGCGACCCGCAATCGATATCCTAGGAGTGGTTTCAGTCGCGTCAATGGAGAATGACACGGAGATTTCTGCTTTTTAGCCATGAACAGCCAGTCATAGTACCAACTGCATGCAGATCTAGCCTGATAGTCAATCCTGCGTCAAGTTATTGAGTACGACTCAAACGTACTGACACGTTTCCGTTATCCGGTAACCATAACGCAGCAGCATGGTTCATGCGGTAGAAGTTTCGATTACCAAGCGGCCCAGGTCCAAATCTTATGTCTGTCCAGCCGAAGGCTGAGTTTTCCCTGGCAAGCCGACTGAGACCCGATACCTCTGCGACCAACTTATGCAGAGTGGGTATCCGAAGGCGTTTATTAGCCGATGCCTATGTGTTCGGCCCCGGAGGACACAAACGGAAACACATGCACGCTTCGCATATGCACCAAGGACGTCTTAGAAGCGACTGAGCGCGGTGTTGGAGGAATAGGTGTTGGAATTGCACAGTGGTGCAAGGCTATCAGTGCAGCAGGGTGAGGGAAATCAAAACCCGACTAAATCGCAAGGGGCAATCTGGGGAAGTGGATCCCATCCCATGCCTGAACTGTCCTTGTAACTGCACAAGTCAAACTGAACGCATGCACGGATCGCACATTTATGAACATAAGCTGCCTGTGCGACAGAGCGAGGAATTATTGCACGTAGCTTTTCACACCTACGAAAAGGGGTCATGAGTTCAACTTCGTAGCCGCCAAGATAATCGCATACGCAGGAAGCAAGGCGAGCCGAGAATTGATTGAAGGCTGGTTCTCGGATGGCAATGCAATCGAGCAATATATCGATCTGGCGCCGGCATACACAGCCCTACCCAGTCACCTCGATTAGTTTGCACCCTTCTAATTAAAGGCTTTTTTCGTTTCTCTGAAGCTGAACTCCTGTACGAGCTTGAAAGCTCCGGTGCTCAACCAGGCTTCTTTAGTCATATTAACACCCGGAACTCCAACCTTCGCATTCAGTCGAAACCCTCAAAATGGTTATTTCAATACCTCTGCCTTTGTTTGTGAAAACTTCTCGATAATGAGGTATTTCTACCGTCCGTTAAATCGAGCCACAGGACTCTGCTACCGGCAGAAAGAGAAGTCGCAAGGTGCTTCTTCAATAATCTTTATCTTACATCAAACGTTCAATTGTCTCCATAAGGACCCTATACTTCTCTCAAACGGACTACATCATTTGAATGATGAAATTGAGGCACTAGTCGGACTGGTATGCAAAGGAAAAGATGTTTCTATAGATTACTAAATATTAAAACCAAAACCATGCCCAAATCGATGATACTTTGGCTCAGTATGTTTCTTGTGGGCTCGGTCACCGGGTATGCGATCTAACAAAGGCGCACTTATGTGTACAAAAGCCGGAGTTCAGCAAAGCGGCTAGGCAAACAGATCCGCAGCCGTCAAACTGTGTGTTCCGCCCAGCGACAAAAATGGTCCAGCAAGATAAAACAAAACTTTTTACATACCGTGCCATCTTTCGAATGGCCCGCAGTTTGCCCTGATGCAACGGTTATGCGATCAGGATGAACAGTCAAACTAAAAGGGCAGCAGAAAGACAGGCTTTAAACGAAGCCACCACAAAAGCAGTGTGTGGGCATAATACATGCTTCACGCGCCCACAATCACAAAAAGCGAAAAAAAAATAAGCTTAAAGATTAACGCGCTGAATTTAAATGTTTTGATTATCGTTTGCACTTTATAAATCAACTCGGTTTATACTTCACCTTGAGGTGGTGAACAGCGTGACCACGACTACTTCACTGACAAAGCAGGAAAACTGTCTTGATCCAGCTAACATCAAAACCTAACCTGCAGGTACTGACTTAAAATCGCCTACTTTTGAGACAGCAGACCGGTCCATAAGGGCCATTTTCTGTCTAAGAAGTAGAAGCCATAGACCCCTCAGAATGTTGGAGGGCCTGGATGCGACGGTGATGGATCAGCTACACGTCTTTGGGGATTAATTAAGGTCATGCGATTATCGATATTTTAAATCTGGAATATCGTCTAGGCTCTTTACTCTTTACTAATCTAATGTGACAGGAACGTACCCTTCCACATGGAGCGGAAATAAGAACTTGAAAACTCCCGCATTCACCGAAACTGCCCAAGCATTATGCTCTAGAATGAGGACTCTAGACACTGCATGCCAAAGAAAAGTGATAAAAGTGCGTTATTTTGATTGGCACAAAGGAAGTGAGGCTGAAGGGTGCACTGTAGATGGGTGATAACTATCCACGCAAGATGAATAGGCGTAATTATTTATCAATGTTACAGGTCGTCGCCCGCTTCCCAAAGTGGCTTTTAGGTGTAAAAGGGACTAAGGGAGACTTATAACGGCGAATAAGACTACTTGGAAAAACAGGGCTTGTTAGACGTCGAAGTTTAACAGTTTGAGCAGGCAAGATCGCCTCCTGGTAGTTTGTTACACGGTCTAACTAGTAAAAATGGTTTTTAAGGGGTCAGCCATTCAGGAGAGAAAGTGGCTACAGCCTTTGACCAGTGAAACGTCCACTGAGATCAGTTTTATGTCCAATGAAGAATAGTAAACGACCGCAGCCTACGTGTTTGTAGATAACCGGTCGAACAGTTTAAATAAGTGTGCTTCCACAAGGAGATTACTGCCATCACTTATACGCCCGCAAAAAAAGCTAACAAGAGGCTTACAAGCATCAGCTTTAAATTCAAGTTACAAAACAGGTCATTTTGGCGACTATCTATGGTTGCGCGCCTAAAAATCGCTACCACCTCTTTCTTTTTGCTCAGTTCCCTGAAACTGTCAGCATTGGCGGTAAAGGAAGACGTAATAGATTTTTTTTAAATTTGAGACTTAGGACAATGACAGGTCTGCTGTACAAGTTTTGATTTTCAATATGTTAGCCTGCCACAGACATCACTTACATCCAGCACGACAAAAGTACTCCAGCAGCAGCTGACGACTGGCATGACTCGCTACGTTAAAAATAAATTCCGTTTACACCCAAGAAGAGATGCGAAGTGTAAGATTTAAAAAATTGTATGTTTCTTTGGATCTCTTAAATCGATAGTAAGATGACAGAGGAGAGACGGCTCAGCACATCGAAATTTACGTCAGACGTGGCGATATGGACTCACCCAAGGAATGGCTACCAGTATAAAAACGGGAATAAGACTAGAAAATAGTATAGCGAGGTAAACTTGCATGCCCTTGGATCCCTTTCTTCAAGAACGCACTTCCTTACATCAAAGGCGGTCAAAATACCCGTGGATGTATCTATGCATGAAGCTGGGTTTTCGGTTACTTTGCAGACTGCCAATATGTCATGTAACAGTGTACACTGTGTTCTCCTGCTGAAAACGTGCTTGATCCAGAGGCGGGACACGAATATTGCTATAAGAATCGGTCTACGAAATATTTGACAAACTGAAAAGTAGCGTAAACAAATGAGGCCAAATGTTTGTCGGAGATGAAACAGAGGTAGCGTTAAAAACAGCCCACAAAGTTTGCATCACTGTGTCCAATGGTCTTCTACCTAGTCGACTATATTATTTGTTGGAATCTACGTACTAGCCGGTCCCAAGAATGAGTCTGACGGTTCAGTTTGGAAAATTAATGCAGTCATCCAAGCAGCATATATTTTGAGCCGGACCAAAAATGCTAGGACACTGGTTTGGGAAAATAATATGGATGCGCGCATTAAACGCGACCATAGCCCCCTGGAAAACTGACTGATTGGCCTGTGGTCTTCACTGTATCTATGCATCTTGTAGAAGTAAAATGTAGAAAGCATGACCAAACCCGACAACCGAGTAATCACCAAGCGCAGGCCCACATGAGGGTCTTTTCGGAGTTCTTTTGCATACTCAAGCAGCTAACCACTGACGTCAGCGCGTGAGGTCTAAAGTTTCAACCGAAGTTCGTAGTACTGGAGCTGGTTGAATTCTACTTCACAGTAACGAGCTTAAATCCACTATTTTCAACTGCTGCGCTCGGGAGTGACCCTCAAAGATTTGACTAGATCCCGAGACAAAATCATCTGGCAAAGGCCAATAAGCCAGAAATAACTGTTAGGTCGCACCTTCCTTACCGCTAAAATTATCGAGTTAGGATGTCTTAATGCTGTGCAGTTGCTTGCGATACTAGGTATGAACTCAATGGAAAAGAGAAACAAATTTACTTCAATCTTTAATTAAGACAGATTTTCGAGCGGCAACTTCGCTGGTTCTTTGCATTGAAACACGTTCCAAAGCAAATATTGATATGAACGCATTGACCTACGCCATAAAAGTTGCATTTGGTGTGCTGGTAACAGAAATGCACTGAAAAAGATAATTGGTTTGCACAAAGTCCATACGTTCAGTTTAATTATTTTAAAAAGGTACTGTTTGTACAAATTTCTTGTTAATGAATCTAAATCACTCAGCTCTGTCAGAAGGGGCAAGACCTAATGTGTAGGTTGATCATAAACATGGTATCAATACATCCTCAATACATTTTTGTGCATTTAACAAATGTGTGAATAAATCCAACCGACGCCAATTGGGTAAGCATGCATGCATTCACTTATGCGCAAAAATTCAGTGTTACTATAGCGTGATCCCTACCATCGGTGTTCTATTACAGCGTGATTCCTTCCCCTTATAGATACTGGTAAAAAATAAGAATCAGATTTAAAATATGCCCCTTATTTTGTGAGAATCCAAATTAAATAACAACAATTAAACAACAAGCGCTTATTTAATATCACGTAGGATTGCAACGAAGTGGTCTTTATCTCCTTTCAAACACGCCAGCAGTGTTCATCCAAGTGCCCCTCAAATACATGCTGTGAAACTGCACGATTTTTTTTCAAAATCTCAATTTTGCTATCTAACGACTTTGTCTCGATTTGCCGGATGTGCACACCTGTATTCTGATCAAAGTGATATTCCTGGTGATTTATGGTTTTGTGAGCGCATCGGCCTGATTAAGTCACCGCTCAGCTGGCCTTTTGTCCGATGGGGATTAACGTCGCTGTCGCTCGCTTGTGCACGTAGAAGGGCCTAACATCGATGTCTTTACATAATCCAAAAACTTATGGACCATAGATGTGTGAGGCGTGGTTCCAATAATTCTGTACGGGACCGCCATCGTTTTCTTCGGCAGGTGCATCTCCACTTAAAAGCCGGCTATGATTGTCTTTACCTGGCCTGGTCGATTCGCATTGGGTTTGTCGGTGTTCTATTCAGCTTTCTTTTCCTAGCAATAGATGCTATTTCAGAGCCAATTTTCCGGCAGTAACTGAACTGCTCAAACAGCATTTGGGGATCTACGAGCAAGCTTTGGCATCTCTTCCAGTGGCATTTCGTTGCTGCAGAAATAAACTAGCTCTAAAATTTACCAGAGATTCAAATTACAGTTAAATTCCCTATTCAATCATAATAATAGAATAATTCCTTCCCCGTCTTGCTGATAGACCAGACTGGCAACCCCTTCTTCCAAAAACCTCCATACCGGCACATTCTGTTTAGGTACCTTCTTGTTCCTAAATATCGCCAGCCCATGGTAGTTGCGGTGAGAATTTTTCTTCTACTAAGAAACCATGCCGGAAGAGATATGGTAACACCGCTCCTTCACTGTGCACCATTTCAATATGAAACTGGCGTGATAAAATTTTAAAGGGTATACTGGGATAGGAATAAAAAAGTGAAATTAGGAAGCACGCTATGATAGCACCGAAAATTCAGATATTGCCGGCTGATAACGCGCGCGCACTATCGCCACACAGATTCAGCCAGGTTTTCAAACACATTAAGAAAGAACGAAAAGGTCAGACGGTCTCTTGCAAGGAAGCAGCCAGAGTTCACTAAATGGCGCTGGTTTTACTTAAATAAAGGAAGCTGAGACAAGAAAGCTTAAAAAGGATTTTGGATCAGCTATTTCAGTGTCCTCAAAACTGAGTAAACTTACCATTTCACATCGTCGTTGTGTTCTAAATAATGTCGCTGGCTGTGTTCCTGGATGTTATAGAGTACAACGACAGCTGCGACAAAGTAGACAATTTCACCAGTAGGCAACAAGTGAACATTGTTGCGGCAGTCCTTTCCTCTGTACCCGTAACTAAGCGCGTGAAGGTTGATGTCAAGGACAAGCCAATTCAAATCAAAACAAATAGTATTTAATGCGGCGCTGTTTAAGAACAAGTTACATGCAGTAAACAGGAGCAGAATACAAGCAAAAGCCGTCTAGGCATGAATCTAGGTCACACCACTCACGCCTAGCGTAGATCAGGCACAAGGACGGGACCTTTACTAGGCACTAAGTTTCGCCGGGGCAGGGGGAGATTTTATAGTCAGCAGTTTGTAATGATTAAGCTAAATCCTGTTCTCGCCTCACACTGATTCTGTGCTCTAAAACGCTAAGTTCACGGAACTTGCTATCAACTAACATTTCTTCTTAACCAGTGTATGCCTTATACAATTAGTAACTTCATGACAGTAGATATCTCTTTGGAAACGATATAGTCAAACTTGGCTTCAACTATTCTTCACAGGTTTGCATCAACCCGATTATTAAAGTGGTAACGACTGTTGGTATAAGTAGTAGCAGTTTGTGGTCTGTGTCTGAAGCCTTCAAATGCAATGCAGTAGACGCCTGTCAACATTCGCTGTAGCTTTAGCGATACTCACGGCTCAAAAAATGTTAGGCTGAAAATTATGAACCCTGGAATTTTAAAGTATGCCTTCAAAACAGTTTACGTTTAGCTAGCATGTGATTTTAAGTATCATGGGGCAGATGATCATGTCTGGTCGTTAGCCAGATGTAAAGGATTGTAACTTGCTGGTCGTCTCCGGGGTTGTCGCGGTTGGAAAGAGGTAGGAAGAAGAAGAAGAAGACGTTAATTATATTCTTAGAAGACAAAAAGTATTTCAAGGCCGTCCAGGCATGCGCTGGCAGTTGACAGCGAAATTGCAAATTTTAGGTGCGATGTTTCAAGAATGTCAAAAGCATCAAAATAGTCAAGTACTAATCTTAGAGGATTAGATTGGACTGCATGAACTTAAGAAATTGCCTGTTCTCCGGAATAAAGTAATTCGGATGGAATGCAAGGAATACCTTCCACCATCTCACGCTCCACTTGAACCAAAACTACTCCTCGGACCTACCAAAAGTTATTTTCGTACAGGGTAGAGCTTGGTCTTGCAGTCTATGCGGTTCAAACATGACTTTTTGATAACCTAACAACCGGCTCCCTGGATTTCAGTCGCGCAGGATTATTCGATTTGGGCTTATGCCCGGGGCTATTGGTTGTAAGTCCTGACGCCTGAAACTAAACATCCTCAGGTGGTCGGGGTCGAAGGCATGGCGCAAATTTTCAGTGGCCTTGAGCAGAATCACGTGACGTTTGTTTTCGTCTAGGCTGAATATCTTGATCAAGATCCGGTGCACATGCGTCGACAAATGAGCCTTAACTATAGATGTACAATTTTTAACGGTAAACTTTCTTGAAAAACTTCGCATTTTCCATGTATTCCTTTTTTTAAGTATTACCTGCTCCATGAACCTAATGTTTAAGTGACGTTTTCAATCGAATAAAGCACTTGCCTATTAAGAGGTTTACAAAAGCACTCACTGTGAGGATTTTCTGACTATACGTCATGTATGCCCTCCAAATAGTGGATTCAATTTCCTAGGAAGGTCGTCCATTGCTCAAAAAATATGCCAATAGTAAACGTTGTCAGGAGAACTACTAAAGCTGCAATATTAGACTAACTTTTAAGGTTTAAGTGTTCCAGCCTTTCAAGCAAAAACTGTGAGGATGCGCGATTCCCTGAGCAATGAGTTTTGTATGGATCCCTTTCTGGGAAACAGGATCGAATCTAGAGAGAAGCATAGAGAATCAATGGAAAAATGTGCGCCACTGAAGTTGCATCTTCTGCAAAATGTGAGTTACATAGGTAACTGAAAAGCTTTTAAACCTAACGTCCGTATTCTGCCATACACGGATTACACTGAGATCATGTCCTATGCTAACCAGCAGTTAAACATACATTTTTTCATAATAAGAAGCATCATTTAAAAAAATTCCAATGTTTCATTGACTGTCGTAATTATAAAATCGATGGAAGCAGCCACAAGCATTTAAGATGCGGCCCCGCGATCAAGCTTTTATTTTTTTAGTGCATACTACTGATATGCTGTAAAGTTCATATATCAGCGTCAAAAAGAATCAGTGAAGATGGAAAAGGTTTGGGCAAAAGGATACACCCACTCCAGCTTAAGCTGTTCTTCTGGTGGGTTAACCACTTCGGAGAAGTCGTAGTCCGCACCTTCGTCTGTTGGCGCATACAAGGTTATCCCTCTGCCGCGGAGAAAGAAGCGCAGGATTCCTTCCTCTGAAAAACAAAATGTGTACTTGCGCGTGAACCACTGTCAGGAGAGCCGTTGGACAAACGGGTAGCATTCCCGATACTTGCTCACCAAGCGTAGCCTCCAGTCATTTGAGCACTGTTTATAAGTCAAGGTGTGCATGGGGTGTCGTGGGTGGACACTCACGTTGCAGCTGGACAGGCACATCTGGTCCGTTGATTCGGTTAGATGGCAGAGGCACTATAATGCTCTACCACCCTGTTCAAGAAAAGCTAATGGATAACCGGCCGGAATGGAGGATGGCTCCCGTCACCTGCGAACTGGCAAGCTATAACGTCGATGTTGCTGCTCTGCGTGACACCGTTTCCATAAACAAGAACAACTGAAGGAGGTAGGTTGAGAGTATAACCTCTTCTCGAGTCGACGTCCAAAGGCATAGCGACGAGACATCGAAGTAGCTTTCGCTATCAAGAACACCGCGGGATGGAAGCCCGGTTTCACACATGGATAAACGATCAACGTACGACCCTTGGTCACAGGAACAAATTTGTTACCGTCGCCAGTGCCAACGCTCCGAATGACGCAAAGTACAAATTATACGAAGACTGACGTGCCTTCATTTGGTACTGTACCGAAGGCGAGAAACCTGATTGTCTTGGTGATTTCAATGTCTGCATCGGCACAGACTACGCTAACTGAGAGGTAGAGGTCACCGCAGGATCCGCAGCTGCAACAGTTAAGGCCTTCACCTCCTGCAGGCCTACATGTAAAAGGCCTTCCTCCGCCTGTCTATCTGGCAGAAGACGTGGATTTACCCTCGTCCGCGTCACTAGCAGATGACAAACTACGTCCTCATCCGGGAGCTTGACCAACGTGAGTTGCTAGTGGCCAGGGCGATGTGGTGAAGACTGCTGGGCCGACTACCGGTTCTGATAACAACAGTCAACACAAAACGAGGCCGACGCCAATAAGGCCACGCCCTTTCGATGCCGAAGTCCACTACAGCAGAGGCTGAGGGAGATACAAAACCATCGGCTTACTCGCAAAGCGCAGAGGCTCCAATGATAAACTGAAAGCAGTAATACAAAGAACTTATTCGCAACAGTCTAGGGTCCCAAAGTTAAGGGGACTGCACAAATGCTCAGCCAAGATAGAATAGTCCTACTCTCAGTGAATAAGCCGATCTTCCCGCGGTACTAACCAGCAGCAGCGTAACACACATGTCGAAGTAAAGCACAATGAGTGGACAAGCCTATTTTGGTACATATCATGCTTATCATGATCGTGATTAATCCCTCTGAGCAATTAAATTACAAAACTAAAACGACTGAATCGAAGTTTTTCTTCTTCCGTCGTAACAATTAGCTCTATCCTATGAATTAAACTAAAAATAGGCACTAATTCGGGGAGCACGGTCCTTTAAAAAGTTAACTCTTTATACGTCGGCTTTCGGGTGTCGGAGAAAAAAATATATAAAGTTGATTCGATCAAGCAGACAGAAGGCATTTAACCTAAACGCCAGGGCGTGTGACGAGTCTGTCCGGCAACATCGGCATTTTTGAATCGGAAGTTGCAAATTAGGCAGAATTTTCGGGTCAACCATGTATAAATTTAGAGTTGAATAGCGTCGGAATTTTTAAAATTGAATGGCTTCTTTTTCCCGTTCACCTGCTCTATAAAATCGTATGCGTACTGGTTCATTCCTAAAGTTGTTAACTTGAGCCAGCACTATGGGGCCGTCAGCCGACTACACCTTAACTGTTAAGGGTAATAAAAACTGGCCCTAAATGTTTAGCGAATCCCACTAGGATTATTCATGGTGTCAACAGCTGCAATTTGTGGCCAGTGACATTTATGTTTCCTCTGCGGCTCTTCGAGAGCGAGGCAATCAAACAACGTATAAGGATTTAAGAGAGCGGCAATGTGGGTGCAAGTCATCCTTCAGCGTCAGCCGAAGAACCCGTTTCTATGCCAGGTTTGTATTCGATGAATGGTCATTCGCTTATTAACAACGCTTATGCTATGGACCTACGTTTTATAGGGTTATTGTGGTTTATCTCCTACTTAATAACGAAGACTTAGATAATATGTCATAATTTACGTTAAAAAAAACAGCCGGAAGTCACTTTTCTGTGCTTTTCGACTGACCATCTCACAACCCAGAGCCCTTTTGCATTCCTCCCCATGAAGTTTCATCTTTTCGATATTGCCGTGTTACCTGTTTTCTGATCCCTCATTTTTCCATCATGTCGCATCGCTTTACCGAGTTGCGTAGACTTAGTTAATCCAGCCGACATTTACGTTCCTGATACACAATTAAGCCCAACCCTGATATTTGTGTTCACCTACGTACCTGGAATTATTATTGTCGCGTCCGTTTTCCCACTTTCATTATTGAGAAATTCTCCTTTTAAGACGCATCGACCGTATGCTCTTGTTTGCTGTCGATATCCCTTATTTCTTTCTAGTCAATACTATAGTCGGAAATTTTATCATAGTCAGACAGATAACCTATGGTATCAACCTCCTACTGCTGCGAAGTCATTTCGCACAGCTCAGAGTCGCTTCCGCCATATTTCTTGCCGCACATCAGCGTATCAGTGATAACTTGTAGCACTCGCCAGTATGACCGCTGACGAATAATGTGACTACAGGACAGAAGTCATCATAACAGCCACAGATATTCATGTAACTTTTTTCTCTGGTATTTCACCATCTGGTATCTCTCGCCTTCGCCTTCCCATATCTCCCTTCTTTTCAACCTAGTCTGGAATGTGTTTACAATGAGCCGTACGTGAAGGAAGGTAAGCCCAATCATTTTTTGAATGTAAACTATCTTAACGTAATCTACGAGGGAATACTGAAACTATCGAGTGAGGCTTTGGAGCAAAGTAAGTCAACGGATTTTCCACGGGAAGTAGTAGGATAGCAACAAGGTAGCAGCAAGGTGTGCTCAAACAACCAGGCAAGGTTGGTGAATGGGGTCTTCTGTGTACTGCAAACTCAATTAATAGTTGGCTAGTAGGACCCCATGACGACAAGCACTTCCTCGAGGAGGAGCAGTGATGACTGATTCGTGAAGTTTCTTAGAGCGAGGGAGGCCTGAGCACCATCAGCCTCCCTTAGTTCTCATCATTTTTGAAGTGTCAAGACGACGAAGTATGAGCATGGGCTCCGCCGCCTACGCGCGGCACATACCTGCTGGTCGTCATATTGACTTCAATCACTTGTGTATTACATAGGTCAAAGTTTTTGTGAGACTAACTGCGGAAAGACTCATCGCAACTTAGCTTCTTGACTGGCGAACAATGACAGCTTGCCAAGGAATGACTTCAAGAGGTTGAAGCGCATCAGATTCACTAGAGTGATAAAATTACGCACAGGACTGACCGCATTTACTCTTCCCTCTCCTAGCATAAATCAGTGAGAAGTCTGAGTTCAGTCACTTTGGAATAAGGCTAGGCGCAACGGCTGACGTGAGGCAAAACATCGGCTCACGCATACTGAGTGTTTGGCTCCCGTTTATGATGTTGGACCGCCTCGTCTTTTAACCTCGAATAGGATATGTAGTGCAGGCAAAGGCAGGTGTTCCTGGTAATACTCCAAACAATGATTGAAGTATTCTCCGAAAATAATGTTCGGGATTTTGTGCAGTCTTGTATTGACTAAAGGTGGATCAAGGACTGCAACAAGTGTGCGCTGGTGACCTCTTTTACTGTGAGAGAGTATTATGTGCCCTCCGTAACAACAGCGAAGAATCGATCAAAAAACATAATGAATGGTCCTTATGACTGAGCAGTTGTATTCTCTACCTCGCCAGACCTTTGATTCGCCGTTTAAATAATAGTCCCTTCAGTGGTAGAATGGCGCTCACTAATCGATTACGGGACGCACTCGTTTCGTTATGCCTTAGGGCTAATTCTCGAGCCCCGCCAGCAGCCGCACAGCGGTTTAGTATTATAGGAAGTATAATGATTCCGACAAAAACAAGGGAGACCTGAACGGCCATTTTTACTTATAAGCCGTCATCAGCCAGCCATAGCCAATTTCAGGTGCGGCAACATCTGAAGATAGAACCCGCGAGGTGTTGATGAGAAATCAATGCTCTAATCTTCTGCGCCATAGGCTCATTGTCCTGCCTCGTTGTCTACTGCCCTAACCGTTGAGCCACGGTTTCGTCCATTTTAACTTCGACTTTACTGTGACCGTGGCTCACTTGGACGGTGGGAATTGGGGAAAGATGGAGCCTGTTTGTCAGGCTAGATGCGGAAAACCAGCATGTGACGGAAAGTGCAATAGTTTTCAGCCTAGGTTAGCTGTGAAACAGGAAGGTTCTCGGTTATGCTTGCGGTTGTGAGTAAGCACCCGTTTAGGAAACTTCCTGCTCATAAAAAGATTATAAAATACGGCGGTCTTATGAAACAGCGAATGCTGCCCTCCACCCAGTACGACCATGTCTGTTGTGTGACCAAATCCTGAAACAATAAACTGGTGTGCCGGAGGATTTAACGAGGATGTTTACAGACGAATCCAGGAACTACAGGAAGTCCTACCAAATCAGCCCGCAAAATCCCTGTCAATTAAGTAACGATTTGCCCGGACTTTTGGACGGCAACAGGGCTATGATCTGCGCGTTCTGTTTGTACTTGCCAAGGATCCACGGCACCTAGGAAAACGACCTCTTGTCCAAAACCGACAGATTACAACACCGTGAGCTACCAAAACTGACGTCAACAGGAGCCGAATTCATCGAGAATTCTCTAGTTGCTGTACTACGCCAGGTGAAATTTCCCAATTGATAGGGTAAATTCTTTATGTTTGCCGTTATACCTCATGGTTACCTTACCGCTGATCTTCGACAGACCACGAATATAGCCCCGTGATAACTCAAAGAATCAAAAAGGAAAATTGATATCTTACCCTTCTGATAGGATGGTTCGCGGGCACTAAAAGAGATAGAAAAAAGGGATTCATTACCAGAAGACTGAAAATGCAAAACCGGTCGGGAAAAAAGTAGGACACACTGGGTCGTGCGGGGTGTTCCGTCAAACTCAAACCCAAAAGAAAGGTTGGTGAGGAGTGAAAAGACAGGGTGGGAAGGTGACCGTGGGATGTTGCAATATAGGAGACCTAACCAGAAACCCAACCACCGCAAACTGGAAGGTGAGGCGGGTAAACTTGCGGTGTCTCCGCATGGTTAATCCACTTGGCCGGTATCAGACGCTGCGGCGGCAGTGGAGGAAGTGAGGCGGTGGATTTTATAGCTAGACCGCCTGGACGCCAGGCGGCCGGGTGCAGCGATTTGGCCGGCCGATCAGTGGGCTGGTTTGACCTCTGCATGTCTCCAGTAGGAGACGACAGGGTATGAGCGGCCCGTTGCGAAAGTGGTACGTGTGGAGTAGTGCGAAAGCGAGCAAGGTTGGAGTCTGGAGAGTGAAAGTAAGTGCGCTTGCGAAGAAAACCTCCACCGGCGCCGGAAACGCCGTAAACGGAGCACCATGTGTCTGGCTCCAAGGGATCTTCGTCCTCCGAGAAGAGGCAGGTCTCCATCCGGGTCTTCATCACGCTGGAAAGCAACTCTAGCCTACGTGCACAATTTGACAGTACATACAGCACTTTAGTGCCTGCAGTGAATGCGTCCATTTTGAGGCTAGCAGTCAAATCACTTCAACTGAGAGTTTACTTAAAACATTGTGCCTTTTTAAGCACACAGAAGTGGTTTCGAGAACTCTCGATGGTAACTTTCGAGTTAGGGAGCGTAAGAGGCAAAATTTTGACCCAGAACCCACGATGAACAGCTAACTTTTTGAACTGACATAGCGGACAGTTGTATAGGGATGCAGGTCTGGCAAAACTCATGAGACAGATGAAATGAAATAGAAAAGATTGTTTGTTTGACGGGAAAATTAATATTTGGGCTTTGACAGACTTGAATAATTATTTTGATCCAGTTTTGAAAAATGTGGCAGCTTCTATGGAATTCGAACCCACGACAGCAAGGGGAAGGCTTGAGTACAGCAAACTCCCAGCTCCCGATGGGACCTCGTATCTCAGATGGTTAGAGCGTTGGCTGTAATAAAGCCTTCCCCTTGCTGTCGTAGGTTCCAATTCCGCCGAGACCACCGAGTTTTTCACGATTTCAACAAATTAATAAAGTGAAAAGGTTAATTGGTGTGGACATTAATCCAATTAATTAATCCAAAGACAAGTCATACTCATAAACGTGTTAGTTAGAGATTGTGAAATTTTCATGCCACCCGTGTGCATCACGGTAGGGAAAAGTTACTACTTAAGTAATATATCCTTTTTCCAACTATTTTGATGCTTGGCTAGTGGAATTTTCTCGAAATCGATTCAATGCAGGTGGTTGGAAAGATGCGCGAGTAACAGTCAGCAGATACTGTCTACCCGATAATTTTGGATTTAGTTTCACGCAAGTCAGTATTGTAGCCTCGCCTAAGTAGTCTTTGCGCGTTGAAAACATATATTCAAGTATCTGAGTCAATTTTTTGCCACGTGCAGTGTATAGAGTAGACAAAGAAATAAATGCTTATGAAAAGTGAAAAACCAGCTTGCACTGGCCATTGGCGAATAGAACAGTGGGGCAGTAAGACAGTACCTGGCTTTAGCCCCGCCGAAAGTGCCAGCAACGCCGTGACGCGACACAACGCCAGGACTCTTGATTGATTTCTGTTGTTGCGTTGGAGTGAGCGCCTGGTTGGTCGGTCGAGCACTTTGTGGAGCTGCACGAACGGTATTACCTGACTGGGAGGATGTGAGAGGCCGTCGCGGTGAGGCACTACTCAGTGAGCCCGGACCCCGGCGAGGCATTCGCGGCCTGGATCCAGAGATATTGGCTAATGGTGTGGCTGCTGCATCAAGACAGGTGAGTGATGAGTAAAAACGACTGAGTAGGCGAAGGACAGACAAGCATGGCAGACACAGCACGAACAAACGATGAGGACGACGGACGTGCAACCTGGCATGAGGAGCAGTAGTTCAGTTGCCAGTTGATTAATGAAATCACTCATGGAAAAGTGCTATAATGTTCATGTGGCAAAATATTTGTGCATGAATGCGGCGGCCGTATCACAAAGAACGAAAACTTGCAGGCTGAGGGAATGACGGTTAAATTTGCCTAAATGTTCCTATGGATGATAAGGGTCTATGGTCTGTGTAAAGAAAGCAACGTTCGCCCTAGGACAGTTACTATCTAAATCAATGGTAGACCGGTTATAACAGTAGTCGGGCATATAAAGGACTTTATAACGTCGTCGTGCACGAGAAAATATTAGTCCTCCACCCGCCCTCCTCGATTTATAGCGGGCGCAGGGAATTTAACCTGCTAGGCTTTACCGAGGTGTACTTATTTTAGCTTTAGTGTTCCGCTTAAACATTTAAAAGCATTTTGCAGCTCCAGACATAGAAAACCCTTTCTCAAAAAGGCAGATTTCTGTTATTGTGTGCAGATTGAACACAGAAAGGGAGACTGAGCTCATAGAGGAATGGTAAAATCTGCCTACATAGGTGACCACCCCTCAGGCTTAATCCTTGCATTAAATGCACGCCTCTCAGTTAATTATTTTTCTTAGTCTCAATTTTAGTGGAAAGGTTTTTAATAGAAGTAGGCAAGATAAATGGGTATCACCCAACCCTTTGACTTCCCCAAATTCGCATGTTATCTAGCCGATTTCTAGACTTGGAACGAAAATAGGGAGGTGCACTGTTGTGTGGGAATTCTTTGGAGCAGAAAATACTGTGCATTAGAGTACCTGTTGCAAATAATCTGCGTTCTTTTTCTGAGGGTTTTTACTTCTACTTTTGTCATTATAAAACAGACATACTTGGTTCTTGTGTTTTGGTGATGTTGGTCGCGTAAAAGTGCCTATGCACAGACTGTGTATCGCACTACGGCCTGGCCAGAAAATCTACTTGGTATGGTTTTGAAAAGTGGCCTACATCACCTTTATCGACTTCATCCTACATTTGGTCACCAGTCAGAAATGCACACTGGTGACTCATCACGGACGGTATCCCGTCGACGATAGTTTTGAAAAAAAAATCATATCGAGTAGAGGAGCGGGGTATGGGGGTGTCGCGTAGTAGTAGCACTGGTTGGTCTTACTCCAACCGTTTCAAATTGGGAAGAACATATTTAGTGGAGGATTTTGGAAGATTTGAATTATTCATTTGACCCACTTGTGAAAAACTCAGCGGCCTCGGTGGGATTCGAACCCACGCCAGCAAGAGGAAGGCTTTAGTACAGCCAACGCTGTAGCCAACTGGCCCCACCGATACCCGTGAGTTTAATCACACTTGGTTCAAGTTGCCCGCCCAGCCTACTGCAACATGGAATCCACCAATTCCGATACAGAAAGCTGACTGCCCAAGCAGGATTTCCTGAGCAAGCAATCTAGAATAAACCGTATGACTACCAGGCACAATTAATTAGTAGAGGATTTTGGCAGGTTTGAATAATTCCTTCGACCCACTTGTGAAAAACTCGCGGCTCCCGGTGGGGCCTCATAGCTCAGTTGGCTGGAGCGTTGGCTGTACTAAAGCATTTCCCTTGCTAGCCGGGGTTCGAATCCCACCGTGGCCACCACGTTTTTCACAAGTGGGTCAAAGGAAAAAGATATTCGTTCGCGCTCATACCGAGGAGAGTTAGACTAGAATTGGAAACGTGCACAGTGCTTCCAGAGGATTAGGCGAAAACCTTGGCAAATAAAGAATCTTCAAATTAAATTTAAAAAGGCAGTGAGTATATACTTCGTTAATGCGAATCTCTTATTTTAACCGTCAGTGTTTTTCCTGACAGTATGCACCTTTTTTTAAATTCCTCAGATATTAATCGCTAACTTGGAGCAAATCCCTCTATTTGAGACTTTATAGGCGCAGGCTGAAAGTTGTTATTAATATATCGGCCGACTTCCTTTAGTTAGCGGGATACTCGCGTAATATGCATTAAACTGTCAACAGGCAACCAGTATTGCATATACAGGGGTTACCTAATGCACTATATTGACAGCAGATGAGACAGACATTTTG
Source organism: Schistocephalus solidus (assembly GCA_017591395.1). Taxonomy (NCBI): domain Eukaryota; kingdom Metazoa; phylum Platyhelminthes; class Cestoda; order Diphyllobothriidea; family Diphyllobothriidae; genus Schistocephalus; species Schistocephalus solidus. Next base: position 24,024 of record WEDG01007552.1, on the reverse strand, counting down.
TCAAAGGATTCATGTGACTGGATAAGCATTGACGACTGCTGCACATCAAACGCGGTTGTTTTTGTGGTTAGTCAGCAGGAGCTTGTGCGACTTAAGGGGACAACAGAAAACTACTCATGCAGGCCGAAAGAGACGCAATTCAGGCAGCTGATCGAGCCGCTTAAAGAGCTAAATAAAATGACTGCAACCACAAATTGAAATGATGCGCAAAAATAAGGCGGCGGGGGCGAGCGCGAAAACAGTGGCTGTGAGAAAGATGGAGAAAGAGAGAGAAAAAACAAGAAGTTACCACAGTTACCACAGTTAGCATCGTTAAGCAAAAAGAAGACATTTACGAAACGTGTTTTACCGGAACGTAGGGTTTTTCTGACAAGCAGAAGGATCCAGTGTGTGTGTGTGTGTGCGTGTGTGTGTGTGCGTGTGCACAGGCCTTTGTCTGAATCCGCAGCAGCCTTTAAAGGCCGCCGGTCCAAAATAACAGAAGAGGAGTCAGCATCACTGGCGGCGACGGCTATGGTATGCAATGAACTTTCCTTGAACGGTAAATGCTGAGAGTCTGACTGTGTGTGCCTGCATGAACCAGTCAACGCAGCTACTGAGATGACTAACAAATAGGGTCATGTAATGCGAAGCTGGGTGGGACATTGCAACGGTTCCCAACCGCTGGATATGCATTTCTGTACGCGAGGGCAACCCTAAGGTTCACCTGTGGTCTCAGTTCGGAGAATCGGCGATGGAATACAGAGGGCGTGTAAGGCAGCAATGCTTTAAGCTGAGTCCAGACAGTCGGCGAGGACATTACCGGTAGTTGAATTCCAGAAAAGCACTGATCGTCAAAGATCGTCAAGTAAGGATTGGAAGTCTGATAACGCTTGGTGGCTAACTATAAACATTGCACTTGTCTGCTCTATAAGTAGTTAAATTCTTAACAGTTGTGAGGTTAGTGTGTCTGCCTTTAAATGAAAAGCATTTGCTTCGCTAATTTTGTAAGTTTAACGGAATAGTGAAAAACTCGTATTTAAGGTTGCTCCTCGGCGCCCTAGGCTCATGGAGATAGTCCAAACGCCAGTGAACAGATTTTTTCGAGAGCTTTACTACCTGCACGGAGCGCATAAATTGCAGGAACTGGAAAGATGAAGGAGTAACTCATGCAGGCCAATATTTCATCGAACACTCCTCACCTGTAATCCCCAAATAAAGAAACAGCGGTGAAAGCAGACAAACCATGTCTCACGAAATAAGTCTATCAGTCCAGCAGACATAACGAACATAACGAAGATATTAATTTCAAATAAAAAAAATGCGTGAAGAGGGAAGTACGATCGCTGGAACAAGAGCTTTATTAGTCTGACTTTTAGGATTCTCTGCCGAACCCACCTTCGGAGATATTCGCACAAAAGGGTAATATGCGGCACAAGCGACGCAGTATTTATAGGGTGTGGCTACCAGGCAAACACGTCTACTTTATTTGGCACTTCTTGTGGTCCTCGCTGAGGGTCGCAGTTGATGCGATGATGGCTTGGTGGTCCGTACCTGAGTAGTAAATGGTCATGATTTTATCACCCTTGTCGTTCCTTGGTGTGACAACTACTCGGCAAATTGGCCCGCTGTCGCCCGGCTGTCGCGCCAATAAAGCTCTTGTTTCAGTGATTGTATCTCCCTTTTCACGACTTCTTCCTGGAACTAGCCTCTTCGCTTCTTTAAGTCAACTTCTATGCCCTCCAAAACTGATTACCTTTATTCAGTCTTGTACACGATTTTTACGAATAATGTACTTCATTAGAGGTGAAACAAAGGCATGACTTTATTCCTAACTATGCAGACACAAAGTAGGCAACAAAGTATAAATACCTTGGGTGTCTTTTGAGGTGTTCTTAACGGGCGGACCATGGGATTGCGAACGAGATGTGGTGGAATACGTACCTCTGGTACTTTCCATTTGTCCCATACGTCGAATACAATCTGCAATGGCACTCTTCATGCAAGCCAAGTCCTCAGCTTGTTCAGCTACCTTCTTCTCCAAATAGGTTAGTCTGTCTCTGAGGTTCTGTGCGTCATCCAAAAGAAGGCCATCTGATGGTAAAGTAGAAATAAGTAAGCTCGTCCGTGGCGAGTAAATGCAAATATGCTGATACGTGGGTGGGATGCAAACGTGCACCTGACTCAGGATACAGTGCTAACGCAGCTAATAACCACTCGAGGAGCAGAAGGAAGGCGAGGCCTATTTGTTCGCTCAGTCATTGACTAACCATGTCCATGGATGGTATGTATTAGAATGACTGGCAATGAAGGTATGCTGCAAAATAAGCAGACTTAGTCCCAAGAAGGCAATGCAGGACAGCAGCGGCATTGCTAGCAGTATATGCAGGTTTGCAGCATACTCTGATGACCGTACTATAACACGGCGAGTGGTAAGTTTTGTTTGATTCGTTTGGCTTAACGCCTATTGAAAGGTCGATTTCTGGACTAGGGAACCAAATCTATGATGAGCACCTTGGTCCCTGTGAGTTGCATGTCCAGACTTGTGCTGTGACGTGCGCGGTCACTGACGCGCCCTGACGCCCTACCAGCGGAGCCCACAGCAAGGGTGAAAACTGACCTGTCGACTGATGCTTGGGATTAGATATGAATGGCTGATGACGGTTAGTAAGCCAGAAATGGCACTTCCGGTCTCCTGTTTCTTTGGTGATTCCTCCTACACATCATATGCTCCAAATCGCTATGCGAACGCCTTCGAGGGCTCTAATCTGAGCTCTGGAGCACAACGCGAAACACGTGTTCCTTAAGCTGATCGGTGAGCCGCACAATATAATCATATTCTTGATCACAGTCGGCAAAACAACGAGCCCATGGTTCAATGGTAGAGCGCTCGATTCAATTACTAAAGGTCGCGGGTTCAAATGCCATGTGGTCCACACTTGAGATTGGTTATGACTAGCTGATTACAGCTAATAAGCCAGAAATTGTCCTTCCGGTCTCCCTTGTCTTTGTCGGTTCCACCTTCTCAACATATACTACACGTCGGTAAGCAACCGCACATTCTAAAAACAAGTATTACTACGAGTAGTATGAATCTTATATGGCAAAGACGTTATACCGTACTTCCGACATAGGTAATAGCTAAAAGCACAGACATGTGATTCGCCGATGTTTCTGCTGCTGTGTGACGTAGCAACGAAAGGTTCGGATCCTCTGTGGGTCCCTAGAGTTCTCTATGCGATTTCCTGTATATGGACTCCCGAGAATAATCGGGAAAATAATTTCTGAAAGTATTAAGTACAGGACATGGAGTCAGGTGATCAGGACATGACTTTTTAGAGTAAGACCCGAAATTTCAATGAACATTAAGGCTAAAGAGAATCAACCACTGTGCAATAACCACGTAATGCACATTCTACAAACAGGTAGTACTGCATTTAGCATGAATATTCTATGTCAGAGACGTTATACCGTACTTTTGACACAGATACGACACGAAACGACAGTTCGACCGTCGATTTTGACGAGGTACACCACACCAGGTGGTGCAGTGACGGTGACTTGCGCGTGAATTAGTGTTAAGTGATATTAGCCTTACGCTGCAGTTACCGCACTTTCTCCTCCTCCCCAACCTGAGCCCGGTGTCAAGACAGAGTCAAGAAGACCGGATATGGGAGAGAGCGCAGGTGGCTGGCGCGGCCAGAGCCGCCCCTGGGTGTACCACCACACTTGGCTCGGATCCCACGGAGTGGGAGTGCCATAAAGGTCACAGTAAGAAGGAGCCATTGCAGCCTGACTCTCAGTCCGCCAGACAGCCACTCCACACAAAACACACATTGTGCTGACCACGCGGTCCGAGTTATCCCGTCAGTTGGCAACCTCTCAAGCCACGGCTTTTAGCGCGCCGTGATAGTTTCAAACGCGTCAGATTGTTTATAGTGAGTAAAACGCGCTGAGCTGTTGACCTCACTCTCTCCCCCACCCCTACAATCAGACCACTTTCCGAGCCGGTCAGGTGTCTAATGTGGGAGTGGGCGCATTGGCTGACGGGTTGGCGTACCCGTCTTCGCGTGCCACAGTACGACCTGGCCCCCATAACGCACACACCAGGATTAACTTCCTCAGGGGATATGGAGGAGCCATCGCCATCTGGCTCCTATTCCAATGGTCAGCCACTCGACACACACAGCACATACACTGGGCCGACGGCGTGGTCTGGTGTTAGCGTCAGATTGGCAGCCTTCCAAGCCACGGTTTCTAGGAAACCGTGATAAACTCAGGTACATGGTGATTGTGAGGGTGTTGTCTATGTATTAGTGTAGATGGTGTGCGCTGATGTGGCTTATCCTCCGGTGGTTCACCACTGGTTCACCAGCCTCGTGTAATGGATACACCGTTTACCGACCAGGCCGATGCCTGATTTGAAGTTGCGGGCGCAGTGTGGGCAAGAGAAATCGGTAGATGCTGGGGGGATGTCATTCATGGAAGTGGGGGTGGCAGTAAAGGTAAGAATGGCAGGAGCGGAGGGTGTGCATGGTGTATCGGTGTTGTCGGCATTGTGGCGAATACCGCTGTCATGGATGCGCATGCGACCGAATAGGCCCTTGCGATGAGTGAATGCGCGAGGACAGTGAGGGCAGTGGAGGAGGCGATCTCTGCTGTGTGTTGGTGCTCCAGACACTGGTTCACCAGTCTCTGTACGATGTATTCGCAAGTGAACGACCAGGCCGATATGTGAGGGGAATGTGCGGTCGCATTGAGGACAGTTTAGGAGCGAATCCCCATCGCTGATGGTGGTGGTGATGGTAGTGAAGGCGAAGGCGGTGGTGGTTGCGCTGGTGGGGGTAACAGACGATGATTATTGGGATTTGGTCTCTATGAAGGTGGGAGTAATGGAATTGATGTCAGGAATGAGGGTGGGTGAGTCCGAAGGAGGGATGGCGGAATTTGACGTAGAAGTTGGAATTGTCGGATTGTTGGTGCATTGCGTCCGAAGACGTCCAACCAGACTGATTCAGGGCGCAGAAGATGCGCTGACAGCGTGGGCATGTTGGCAGGGCCTGGGCATCGCCAATTTTGGTCCGTACCGCTCATTTGGCCTTGGCGACGGCGATCCGGTTGGCCTCATAGATTGCTGACCCAGTCTTCATGGATCTTCTCCATGCCGGTCTATCCTGGGCAAGGTCCTCTCAGGGCGCCGGGTTGATTTGCAGTTGCTTCAGCGATTTCTTCAAAGTGTCCTTGTAGCGTCGTTTTTGACCTTCCTGTCGGCGAGCACCCGAAGCGACATCTCCATAGAAAATTCGTTTGGGTAGTCGCTCGTCGTCCATTCTTATTAGGTGGCCGCTCTATCGCAGTTGCACTTGCCTCAGGATGGCAAGGATGCTGAGGATTCCGGTCCGCTCCAGGACTTCCGTGTCCGGGATCCTGTCTTGCCATCTCAGCTTCAGTATTCTGCGGAGGCAGCTGAGATGGAAGTGATTCAGCTTCCTGGCTTAGTTCGAGCAAACGGTCCAGGTCTCCGACTCGTAAAGGAGTGTTGTCAAGACGACGGCCTTGTACATCTTCCGTTTCGTGTTCAGGTGAATACCGTGGCGATTCCACACGGAGGCCTGCAGCCGGCCGAAGGCCTGACTAGCTTTGGAGATCCGTTGGGCAACCTCGTCATCGATTCTCGTGTTGCGTGACAGCGTGCTTCCTAGATAAGCGAAGGTTTCCACGTTTTTGAGTTGAGCACCATCGACATTGATTCGGGGAGCATTGTCTTCCGCGCTGGGTGGCGGCTGGGGCATGACAAACGTTTTGGCTGTATTGATTGATAATCCAAAATCGGCGCAGCCTGCGGCGAAGATGTCCATACTCCTTTGCATGTCCTCCCCGTCACTGTGTTCAGAGCGTAGTCATCCGCGCAGAGCAAGTCATGACTGTAATCGTGGACACATGCGTTGAAGCCTGCATACGCCGACTGCTGAGGTGTCCGGCAGTTCTATAGGCGATGCGGATCCCAGGATGTTCATAACGGTAGGCGTCCATCAGCATAGCCGAGAACATAAGACTGAACAGGGTGGGAGCCAATACGCAGCCCTGCTTCACTCCGTTGTGCACTGCGAATGCTTCGGATACCGTCCCATTGTCAGTGACGCGCGCCGTTATCTCGTCATGAAGCTGACGCACCATGTGCGTGAACCGCTCAGGACATCCGAATTTCTGCAGGACTTTCCACAGTCCGTCGCGATTTATTGTGTCAAAGGCTTTCGTCAGATCCACGAAGGTAGTGTATAGGTGAGTTCGCATCTCCTGGCACTTCTCTTGTAGCTGGCGGGCGAGAAAAATCATATTGGTTGTCCCGCGGTGTCGGCGGAAGCCACATTGGCTTTCCGGGAGCAGGCCCTGCTCTAGGTGACCATTCAGATGATAGAGAATGATACGGGTGAAGATCTTCCCGGCGATGTTGAGCAACGAGATGTCTCTGTGATTATCACCGAGTTGCCGGTTCCCCTTCCGTTTGTAGAGATGGACGATGGTCGCGTCTTTGAAGTCCTGAGGAACGTGTCCTTGGCGCCATATCTCCTGGAAGAGTGTTGTGAGTTCTGCCATCAGCCGGGGCCCACCGTGCTTGTAGACTTCCGGTTGGGATTGCGTCGGATCCCGGTGCTTTACCGCTGGAAATCTGCTGCACGGCCCGAATGGTTTCTGGTAGGTAAGGCGGCAGATCCAGGTCATTGTTCGTGTCCACTTAAGGTAGCCGGTCAATGACAGCATCAGAGATGGCTGATAAGCAATTAAGGACACTTCTGAAGTGCTCGGCCCAGCGCTTCAGAATTTGAGATTTCTTTGTCAGCAGTGTTGTGCCGTCAGAGCTGATCAGCGGTGCGGTCCTCTTGATACACGGGCCGTAGATGGCCTTGATGGCTTTGAAATGTATTTTCATTTCATTGCGGTCCGCATCTCCTGGATGTCTTCAGCCTTTCGGACCATCCAGGCATCTTGCATCTCCCGCAGCCGTTGCCGTACAAGGCAGCGGCATCTGAAGAAGGCTGTTTTGGTGGCCTCAGTCCGAAGGTCCATGTAGGCTTTGTGTAGTCCATTCTTCTCCGCGAGAAAGTTGCTGATATCGGCGTAATTGTCGTCAAACCAGTCCTGTGTTGACGGCGTGCGCATCCGAGGACTTCGAGGGCGGTGGGCCGCCTACGGGGTTGCTGTCGCCCCCATCGTAGGACTTTTTAAGTGGGAAGTTCGGGAGTCAGACATACCGGGTGTGGAGGCACACACAACACCGGAGACCCTCACCTGGTTTAGCCCGCCAGTCGTGACGGTTGCCCGGGGTGTGGCCGCTGGGAAGAACCCCACTTCGAGGAGCCACAGGTGAGAGATGGGTACCAGTTAGAGGCGGCCACAGTAGCATTCATTACCTGTACGAGACAAATGGAGCGACAAAATGCTATCTATGTGGTGCTACCCCTAACTAGTACCCCTACACCCCATAGGTACTACACATACACATAAACAGCATAGCTCACCCGTAAATATAAAAATCTACAAAATTAACTGCGGACCACAAAAAAATGACTAGGACGGCTCGGGACTATGCGGCCGTCAACTGTCACAAGAATTTGCTCACATATGCGCCAGATTCAGTAAAGAACTTCCGACGTTTCTTGTCATAGCAGTGGGTATTTTAACCTCTATTTGGCGCTTAGAGATTGCCTCTGATCTACATTGAACCCAACGCTAATGGCTGAAGGCTTCCATAACTTCTCAGAGAGCGCCTATTAAAGCACGAAATCGGTGCAGTTTGGTGTATCGTCTCATCCACGCATGCACTTTTTAATGAGCTGCAAGGATAGCCATCTGCACAGCTCGAAGATACCGTCAATAGACAAAATTGCGTCTCCACTCACTGTAGTGCGTTTAAACATGCATATTTAATTCTATTACGATGTCATATGTGCGACTGGGTAGGTGGTTGCTGTTGAAACTCCGTAGATGTGCCTTAGTTGTGGCTGGCCCTAAAATCTTGGTATATAACTGTCCAAATCATTGCGGCTGAGGACATCAAGGATAGCCAACTGGCTGTTTTTTTCTTTTCAATTGGTTATTGTGCGTCTGAGACCACGGTATTCGGATATAATTTCATTGCTAACGCAGGGTGCCGTTCGATGACGGAGAAGGTATCATTCACATGGAATTTTGAGACAGCAGCTGTCTGAGATTATGCAAGACCACTGACTCCAAACATTGCAGAACTACTTCCACTATCAGGTCCGAAACGTTTTAATGTGCTGAAATGTCTTTCACACGCTCACACATTGTTCCGTCGAATGTGGGACAGGCCTTGTGACAGAACTTAATTATCTTGCGACCGTGTGATCAAGAATGTGTATAATGACGGCAAAAGTTGATGTCCACAAACCCAGGTAACCTTGCGCTAAGGATTCTGTGGGTACGCCTTTCTTTGGTGACGAATAAGTATAGTGAACCGTCTGTAGGCCCAAAAGTTACAAGTTTTTCGTAGTTTCTCTGGTAAAAATTCGTTAATTGCAATTTGTATTTTAAAAATGGCCGGTTATAAATAGGTTTATATTAAATCGTTAAGTTACAAAAGATTTTTGACGAAATTCAAAGGGTAGTCTTACCCATATCACGTTTTTCGGCTGTCGATGACATTGCTACTGGCCTAGACTTATAGGGTCTGAAAGCGCAACGTACAAGTAGCTCAGTCTTACAAGTTCAAGATACATAAATATTAGCAGAACTTTCGTTTATTCTTCAGTCAGATAAAAATGCGGACATTCAAGTAGGCTGCGATAAAATTGTTGCTTTTCCTAAGGACCTTGACTGCGTTCTTCAATTGCATCGGGTAGAAAGCTAGGGAAAGATAGAGAAGACCCCGCCAGCACCCGCCACGTCTGACTGTACCTGGCAAACTATACTATTCGTGGTGACAGCTTGGATACGGAATGGTATTTAAATAGGCACTCATTGTTAGTCGAAGTATCCAAAAATGTTGCTTGACGAGGTTATCCTCCTTATTACTTTCTGTCTTTTTATTCTCGATTTTATAGGCATGCGTGCACCTGTGCCAACATTTTAACAATTTTCACTTCTAAATTAAAATCATTTTTAATTTGCCTCCTCGTTTAAAACTTCATTACCGTGCTTATGGGCAGTTAACTGAGCAAATTTGATGCTATTGCACTTAGACGGCCTTTTGTCAAACTGACCAGGAAGTTTTAGGCAAAGGTTTTGAAGCGTTCGTAAGGTTGCTCTTAGATTAAGTCTTTTGGGTCTGGCGTCTGTTGTTTGGGAAAAAGTACCGACTGATGTTATTAGTGCAGACGGGCAATATGATGATGCTTATTAATATTGACCTTCCGTCTTTCGAAGCCCAACTGAATTGATTTGATTCGCCTGTATTCAGACAATTTATCTGTGACCACATTCAGACATTTAGGATTTTTAGAGACCGTGAGTGGGCTCCAGACCGCAGTGCTTTATTCAAATTGGCTTGGATGGACCGTCTCTGTTGTCATCCTTCAAACGATGTTTATCTTTACGCCTCCTCACAGGGAAATTTTAGAGCCTGGTAAAGCATCCCTGATATGGTGGTGCTTTTCCGTACTGTAACGCTTTTAACTACCGCCAATGTACTTGAGTTGTAAGAAAATACTCGACATAAGCTTGAGACTGTTATAATTATAAACCCAAACCAATCCAAGGGGTTGTGGATAGAATGGGTTTGTTTACGTTTTTCATGTCGTTTGAAAATTGCGTTCGAATTTCAGCTCCTTGAGTTTACGAAGTTTTAGTCTCTACCTAAGTGTAGAAGACACGTTGATTTTGAATAACTCTTGAGTGGATTGTCCAGTCTCTAAATTTGGGAAATATTTTCTTGAACTTAACGATTCTGCGGCTATCCAAATATTCCATCACTGAGGATCATTCCACTTCCAGGACATTATCCCTACGAGAAATACAAGCTTCAACGTTCACTTGCTTCCAAATTCACGCCAGCGCTGTGCTGCTCTAATCTGCTTTCAATCAGTGAGGGAGAAGTCGCAACCTTGCCTGTAAACTGGCAATAAATAAATAAAAATAAAAAGCTGAGTCGTTGCATGCTTATTAGAAGTCTGACTGCTAAATACTATTGCATCCTAGCCCAGTTATTTAAGAGGATTTATAAATTAAATGCTTCGAATACAGTCCTAAGAGGTATGGAAAACGCAGACGCTCAGGACTCATCTGTGCGGAGGAAAAAAATTCGCGTCGCGGGTGGGTCTCGTACCCAGGTCGCAGATTCATATGGCGACGCACATAGCCATGTTGCTTCGTCCTCACGACAATTTGTAAAACAAAATTTTATCCCAACAAAAAAGATGATAAAAACCTATATTCTCTTACTATTTTTCCTCCTGCAAAGCGGGCAAAAAGCCTGGGAACACTAATGAATGTCACCTACGAGGATGAAAAGTGCATGGGTGTTTAAATATCTTGCAGAAATTCTTATTGATGGAGAAAGAGATAAGTAACTTGAAACAAGAAATGGCCGATCATAGTTCACCCGGAAAAAAACACCCGTAGCAACGAGAATTCCAACCAAAGAAATAACGTATGCAAATATAGCTTCCTCAAGAATACCTAATGTAGAGCTTCAAGACATTGCGTCTACAGAGCTCAGTAAATTAGTAGGCATTTCCTTCCTTCAAAAGAGAGATCAAACCAGCCTAGCACCTTACTACTGTCATCCAGCTCAGACAGAAGCAGAAATGTGCTGGATACACAAACATATGCTTGTTTAACTTGTGGCGCGTTGTTTGAAATTGGTTTCGAATTTCAAGTTCCTCGAGCCTACGAGTTTTTAGTCTCTACCTCAGTGTAGAAGACACGGTGCTGGAAAATTATTAAAGAATTTTCTTTATATTCCTCTGAACTTGTAAATTGCGACTTGGAACCTCGGTCTTTGCAGCCTTCTGAAACTCACGCCGGCTGCGTGCTCCTTGCATCTGCTCTCAATCGCAGAAGGGGCTCAAATCAAAGGCTGAGTCCTTATATTTTCATATTCCTATTGTTGAATATCCTTACTGACTCTTTGTTAATTTTGTGGCAATTCTAACATGCAAAACTCAAGTTCATAAGTTTATTATCACAAACAATTGGTCCACGACCCTAGTTTCTTGGGACCGTCTATCGGCACCTCTACCCACTCGGCCAAATTGGCAGGGAATCTTGCTAAGAAATTTAATGGACAAGCAGAAAAACAATTGCAACAATCGTTATTCTGCTATTTGTTCACTCCCGCTAAACGGGGTAAAAGTTCAGTAAGCTTAACTAATGTAGCTTACGAAGACGAAACATGTATGGGGTGTTCCAACCTCCAGCAGAAATTCTCAGGGATGGAGCAAGAAATAAGCAATCTAAGACAAGAAATAAATAACTTAAAAAAATCTATATATTGCCCAACTGCTAAAAAAGGTCCTGTTCGTAATAAACCTAGCGCAAAACAAAAATTCGTATTCATATAGCTTCTTCAAACACATAAAAGTCACATTAAACATATCGCGATAGCTGGACCCGGTAAACCAGAGGAATCCTCGCTACTTCCAATGGGAGCCCCATCTTGTCCTTGCGCCACTCCAGCAGTACTAAGTTCGGGTAGCATCAGCACTTATCTGGCTTTACCGCCCATTGCTTCATCACTGGTAGACGTTGCACCAACATGCGATGTTGAGGAGGTTGGCGAGTTCGTTAAACCAAAGAAGAAAAGGTCTAAGAAGAACAAGTCTTGCAGAGATTTGGCTCTAGCCTGCCCAACACCCAGTTCATGTGGACCTACCGGGCCAAGTGAATTGGTTATTTCAGTACTCACTCAGCTGCAAAGATCTGAGTTACAAACGGGCCCTCGTTTTGCGTCGAAAACATAATGTAGTCGCTAAAGGTGTCCCGAGTCAGCTTCAAGTATTCCAAAGGAGCGAGTCAGACATGACTTGGATCTCCTTCAATTGTATGCAAAAACGATGCTAACGGACGGCGAGTCCATCCACATTCTCAAAGCATATAGAATAGGGAAAAGCTCTGTCCGCACCCGAATCAATTCTCGACCAAGACCTCTTAAAATCATCTTTGGAAAACGAAGCACAGGAACAGCTCCTGCTACAGAGATAAGCAACCCTACGGGATTCGCATTCTTGAAGTCAACCGGAATACGGACTGAAGGAGCGAATAAAAATGAGACAGTTAATAGAACTGGAAACATGAATGACCAATGGCGAGGCACATCTCCAAATAAGAAACGGACAAATTGTTCAAGTGAAAGAACATTTCTTTGGCCGAAGGCATTCACTCTGACAGCCTAACTGTCCCTTCAGAAACCAAAAACGTGCGCGCTTAAATTATTCGTATTGAATGCCAGATCTCTGCTTAATAAGATGCCATTGCTCCAGACTCTGGTTTTTCATCCACTGCCCCTGACATTGTAATAGTTACAGAGACCGGGCAACACCCTGTGTATCCAACTCTGAACTCAATATTCAAGGGTACGACTATATTCGTAACGATCGACACGAGGGCCGTGGCGTATGAGCTGCATCTATATTAAGCAGCCCTCACCTTTCTGCCGTTGGATTATCGACAATTTACCGCGGTAGAAGAGAGTTGTTGGCTCCGAGTAGTTCTAAAAGATAACTACTCTTTACTCGTCGGTTGTGGCATCGCCCCCAAACGCAAGCGGGGATTACGATCTCCGTCTCTCACAGGCATTTGCCGCAGTTGACCTAAACATGAAGTACTCGCTTCGATTGCAGGTGACCAATCTCCCTGAAGTTCATTGGTTTCCACCTTCCGGTCCTGCAAAGTTCGAAAACTTGCTTGAGGCCATAGATACTGGCATGCGGGATCAGGTAGTTGATTTTCCCACCCCAGGATCAAACATACTTGATCTTATCTTCTGCAGAGGTTGTCAGCCATTGTCAGTTTCACCTTTAGACCCACTTTGGGAGTTCAGACCATGCTATAGTTGTTTCTTCACTAGAAATCGAGGCTGATGAAATGTTTCTAAAAATATAGCTTTTTCCACGATTTCCGATCAGCAAATATGGGGAGAATTACTAACACATCTTAATTCCACTATTGACTACTTCTTTCTATGTTTGGATGTGAATGTTTGTACTCGATACATTCTACCAAGTTCTAGGTCCACTCATTTCTCGTTTTGTTCCTCGTAAGCAGTAACAATTAATGTCAAGGATGAAGTCTACTCCCTTTATCTTTCCGCCGTAGATTGCGTAGACTCGCGTCGCTTTCATCGACTAAATGACACTTCCGTCCTGCCACTGATCCAGCAAATCTTTAAACAGGCTAAGAGGCTCTCCGACGAAAAAGCGACTAGCTGAAGAGGTTAACTTTGCCGAAAAACCCTTCGTACAATGTTGCAAAAACTCTTTTCGCGGACAGTAAAGAGCAGCAGACGCGCAGCACCCGTACTTCGAGACGCTTTTTGGAAACCCTATAGCTGACGCTAAGTTGACGGCTGATAGCTTCAATGCTTTCTTTGTCTAGAACTTTTCAGTGAACATTCGGTCGCCCCCTTCCAAACGTCCGGGTTTGGACCGGTAACGTCCTCGAAAACATAACTTTACCCTCTGGGACGTAACCGTAGCCATTCGGCGTTCGCCAATCTTACAGTCCTGGACCAGATGGCGTCCCGGTCTGCGTTCTAAAGGCGGATGCAAAATGATATATTTCCGTCACTTCTGTATAAGATATTCAATCTTGCTCTTGAAAGTGAAACCTTCCCTATTTTATGGAAGGAATCGCACATTTTGCCTCATACCCAAACACGGCCGAACTACGTCATTTGACGACTTTAGGCCAATAAATACACTGCCAGCAGCCTCGAAGATATTAGAGACCTTGATTAAAGACGTTGATGCGTAACCTAACAGAGAATAACCTACTTAATGCGGCTCAGCATGGGTTTCTCGAAAAAGATCTTGTGACACCTGCCAGCTCTCTTACTTTTGATCATGTGCTGCAATCTAGAGATAGTGGTTTTGCAATTTACACCGGTTATTTCGACTTCACGAGGCTTTTGATCGTGTTGACCACGATCTCCTCCTGCTGAAACTTACCTCCGTCGGCATAGGTAACAAGCTTCTGAACTTAATATCCTCCTATTTGAATGATCGCGCACAACGGGTGTACTCTGATGTTATCTCCAACCCCACGCACGTGAGGAGTGGAGTTATTCAGGGTAGTGTACTCGGCCCGCTTCGCTTTGCCTTTTTGTGAACGATGTTCCTGATTGTTTTCAGTATGGTAGGCCCTTTTAGCGTACGCTGATGATTTAAAAGTTGCCTATCGTTATAAACCGGTCGATCGCCCTCATTGTGATTGAGCTCTTAAAAGGATCTTCAAGCCTTCGCTCAGTGGTGTCGCACATGGCGCTCGCCTCTTGGCGCCATGCTAGCCAGTATGCGACAACCACCAGCCCATCAGCATAGACGGTCATGACTTAAATGTGCCCGGGTTTATAACGGATCTGGGCATATCATATTCTAGTAGTCTTAATCTGTCAGAGCACTGCGCCCTGATTGTCTCTAAAGCACGCAAAACCACTGGGTTTATTCTCAGAAATTTTAAAACCCTCAATATTAGGACCAGCCTTTATAAAATGTATGTCAGACCTAGTCTGGAATACTGCTCGTTTCTATTAAGCCTTCTGCACGCGAGTGAACGCAGGAAGATAGAATCAGTCCAGCACTTCTTTACTAAAAGAGTTATTACTTCAGAGCACAGAAACCCGTCCTACCAACAAAGCTGTGAGATTACAAGCCTCGACCCGTTGTGGCTTCGTAGATTACAGAAGGGACTATTTTTACTGTTCAAGCTTTTAAACGGTTTTACCTTTAACCCCCTTACATCCCTGAGGCAGCTTGACCACTGTCGGCACCAATCATGAGATGTATTCTTATTTCTTCCTTTGGCATGCACCGTTAAATACCGTCAGTTTTTCGGTAAACGCTATAGCAATCTGGAATAAACTACCCAGAAGTATTAAAATTCAGCAAAACTATCCTTTGTTTACGAGAGCTGTCACTAGTTTTCTACATTCAGGACACCTTCCACGAATTTTGGGTGCTGATTCTCTGGAAGCTCTCTTCCGTTCTGATGGCGTCCACGGACTCTGAATCCTATGCCGGACTTCATGCTGAAGGCAATATTGCTGGCACTGCAGTCCGTAATCGGGTTATTCCTCAGTCTACAGCTAGCAGCCGCTCGCCGGCATACTTGCTGCTAGTACAGAAGACCAGATCCACAACACCGAAAGGAGAAGTACTACACCGTGCACCTGTGTCAACACTTCCCTGTCCTAAACTTTAATCTGTTCAACAAGCTGCAGTTTTTTCTCCTGAAAATACTTTAAAGAACGATCAGGAGTTTTTTCACTGTCAGCTTGACCCCCTACTGTATATATCCCTTTTGACCTTGCCTGTAAACTGGCAATAAATTAAATAAATAAATAAATAAATATGCGGCATCGTTGCTTAATGATACGAAAAAGGGTGAACTTGAAAAGCTCATCAAATTTGAAGCACCGAAGCCGAAGAATTCACAGTCGAAAAGGGCCAAGAAGCTTTCACAAAAAATGGGTTTGAACTCCGGAAAAAGCTCGTTTTTACCAATAGATGCTCAAGTGCAATCCTCTGTTGGTAATACAGGAGCAAGTGCAGGACAAATTGGCAAAGTTCCCAAAAGGGATTTGCCATTAACTTTAGGAATAGTTGCTCATACTGATGCAAATAACATCGTCGACCAGAGTAGAATTCTTCCTGATACTGATGCTCTATCAACAAATCTGAACTCAAAGTCACCAAACATACATTTCGACCGAAAACGCAATCTTGTTATTAAAGGTGTTCCCGAGTCCACTTCTCTGATTTCAAAGGAAAGGGTAGAACATGACCTCAGTCTTTTCCGAGAATACTCATATTCGATTCTTCGAGATGGCGAATGCGTTACAGTGCACAAAGCATTCCGTTTAGGGAAAGCGGATGTTTCACATGAACTATCATCACCAAGGCCCCTTAAAATCATTCTTGAAAATGATGTTCAGGCTTCACGCCTCCTAGAACGGAGAATGACTCTCCGTAGCTCACACAGGGATGTGTTTTTCAGCCGGATTACAAACCCACGGAAAGGTACAAAATGAGAATGCTGAGAGTAGAACTAAAGAGGAGAACAAAACAAGGGGAAAAATTACTCTAAATAAAGGACGGGAAAATAAAAGTGATGAAGAGGTATTTCTTGTGGCAGAACCCGTAGATCATCAAGGCGGGTCCTCGCCAAGATGGAGGACACTGAATACGAAGTACCCAACTGTACAGAGCTCGAATAATAAAAGGAACGCGCTCCAGAACTCGGATGATGACAACTCATCAGAACTCTAGCGTGGGCGGGATGGATACCATTTCATCTCGGAAATCAATGGCAGATTCTAGCATTCAATCGCACGAACTGCGCAGAAGTCTATATAGAGGACTTACCCAGTCTTAATTGCGATCTTTCTATATAAATGCTCAGTGTCTCCTATCGAAAGTAGACGAACTCAAAGCAATAGTCTCAGACTGAACCCCCGATGTCGTTGCCATTACGGAAACGTGGCTCAAAGCCAAAATCGTAGATAGCGAGATTTCGATAGATAGATACCAACTCTTTCGAAAATACCAAGAAAATAGACAGGGAGGAGGCGTGGCTGTATATGTTAGGACAGGAATTTCGGCAGTCGAACGAGCCCACTCTATCTTCCTTGAATATGAATTTCTCTGGATAAAGATTAAAAGGATTGTTCACAGAACCTTCAATTCTTGACGATCTACAGACAACCGAACATTCCAAGTGCAGCTGATGAGTCCCTCCTCCATTTGCTCGAGGAAGTAGCAAGTCACCAGGAGGCGCTTATTGCTGGAGATTTCAATGCACCTATAGTAGACTGGGTAAATCTGACAGTTGATGGTGCACCAACTTCCTTCGGCCACAAGCTAATGGATCTCACTCTCGACTAACCTCTGCTACAGAAGGTTAACATACCAGCAAGATTTAGAGAGAACCAGAGAGCAAACTGCCTGGACCTAGTATTTACGAAGGACTTCTCTAGCATTGATGAAGTGTTTTCTATTGCACCCCTCGGTAAGAGTGACCATAGTACGCTGCTGTGGGATTACTCACTTTATTTTCAGCGCCAGAATGGAACGGAATGCAAGCGAAATATATGGATGGCTGATTTTAACGCGATGAGGAAAGAACGTATGTCTATGAGATGGGATTGTTTGCTTAAAGGGAATCCAGAGGATGACTGGCGATCATTTAAGACAGTCTCACTCGATCTGATTGAACGCTTTTGTCCAGTGAAGGTGCAAAAAGAATAGTCGCCCCGCCTGGTTAACAAGAGAACTTAACAGGCAGTTAAAGAAGAAGAATAAAAAATGGAAGATATTCAGGCAAACAGGGTCAGCAGAGCATCTCAAAGAATTTCGTCATCAAAGAAACGCTGTAAAATTAGGATTCGTCAAACAAAGAAGAACTATGAATCAAGAATAATTCAACAGGCTGAATATAAACAAAAAATTGTATTCCATTATATCAATAGTCCACTAAAAAACAAGGACCCAGTAGCAGTACTCATGGATGGGAATGGTGTTGAAGTCGTTGAAAATTGCGACAAGGCCCAGTAATTAGGTCGGTTTTTTGCCTCGGTATTCCCTAGAGAACCGGAACTTAAGCTTGACCACGTCAACAGTGCTGTTATAGACGCCGGTCCAGTGCTTGAATATATACTCAGCCAGGAACCTCTCGTGGAACGAGAACTGTGAAATCTGATAGAAGCGAAGTCATCTGGTCCGGACGATATAACGGCCAAGTTCTTGAAATAACTGGCCAGCGAACTGTGTAAACCACTAGCGCATATATTTAATTCGTCATTTGAATCAGGGAAACTGCCATCCGAAGGGAAGGCAGCAAATATATCGATCTAATTTCAACAAATATTGGCCTGTCAGCCTCACCTCCATTTGCTGTAAAATAATGGAATCAATAAAAAAGAAGGCAACCATGAAGTTCCTTGAGGAAAACCAATTACTCTCAGATCTCCAGCATGGCTTCAGAGAGAATCGCTCCTGTCTTTCTAGTTTATTACTCTCCACAGAGCAGTGGACTCGTGCACTGGACGAAAATGGTAGGGTTGACGTCATATACACTGATTTCAAGAAGGCGTTTGACAGTGTCCCACACAAATGTCTCATCTACAAATTATCTGAAATTGGCATAAGAGGAATGCTGCTGACATGGATCGCCCACTTTCTTACAGGTAGATTGCAAACTGTGTGCGTTGATACCTCGAAGTCAACACCTACTCCGGTTCTTAGTGGTGTCCCCCAAGGCTCGGTATTAGGGCCGTTACTCTTCTTAGTGTACATCAACGACTGTGTCGACGACCTTGATCGCAGCGCCATCATGTTTGCAGATGATGTTAAATTGTGGAGGGTCATCAGATCTGATTTCGATAGGCACGCACTTCAAGAGGATCTCAACCGTCATATCAGTTGGTCTGCTCTTTGGCTCTTAAATTTTAACGTTGGGAAGTGTGTGGTCCTAAGACTGCGTACCAGAAGGACCAGTGAGGAGGTAATTCATACCAATACATTCTCAATGGGCAGCCCCTTTCAATTGTTGAAGAACAGAAGGACCTCGGTGATCTAATAAACTCCTCACTTAAACCATCTTAACAGTGTTTAAAGGCAGCTTAACGCGCTACACGGGTCTTATTTGCGCTCAGACGTGGATTTGTGCAGATTTAAAAGAAACTCATCCAAAAAACCTACGGGGTATTTGTTCGATCTAACTTGGAATATGCCGTCCAGGGCTTGCGTCCGTGGTTTAAGAAGGATTATCTACAGCTGGAACGAGTGCAGGCGATGGCTAAGAAGATGATCAAGAATCTAAGTCATCTGCCTTACGAAGCCAGACTGATTGAACTTGATTTGTTTCCTCTAAATTACAGGCAACTACGCGGTGACCTCATCCAAACCTACCGGATTGTCAGAGGCCGCGAGTGTGCCCTAGAATTTGCTGACTTCTTCGAAGTGGCTGGGACGGAACATCTGCGGGGTCATCCCGTTAAACTGCAGAGGAATTTTTTCCACAAGGAAGTCCGTCAGAACGCCTTTTCGCAGAGGGTCGTTGGGGCATGGAACGGACTCCCTGACGAGGTGGTCCTTTCAGAAACTGTGGACACATTTAAATTCAAACTAGATTCTCATTTTCTGAGAAACTATTGTAAATATGATGAAGATTGTGTAAGCAGTGGCAGCTTGCGCCTGGCCCACACATATCGATGACCCTACATTTTCATTTGTCAGATTTATCCCTGTTAACGTTTGTACTATTGACATTTTCGCATGTGAATAGGGAGCTCAAGGGCGAAAGCCTACTTCCCTCTATAAAGTAACTTAAAGTGACTTATGTGCTCTAAGGAAATTGACAGAACAAAAGGTTTGTATTAGTGGCCACAGTTTTTCTTTCGGTGACTCTTAACTTTCAAAAATCTCTGGTTCAAATATGCATGCTATGGTCGTTCGGATATTAACAGAGAGCTTAAGTGCGAAAGCCTTATTTCGTCAATAAAGTGATTTCACGTGGCTTTTGGTAAGTCACTTTATTTGATTAAAACTAGTTTTTTGCCCTTAAGCTTTCTTTTCACATCCGAAAATCGCAATAGAATAAACGTTAACAACAGTAAATTTAACAAATGTATGTGTAAGTTTATCGATATCCAGAAGCCAGCCGCAAGCTGCCTTATTTACACAATCACGTTATATTTACATTCGTGTGTCAGCAACTAAGTAACTAGTTTGCCTTTTTATGTTTTCAAAGTTTCTGGAAGGACCACCTCTTTAGGGAGTCCGTTCCATGTTCCAAAGCTCCTGTGTGAAAAGGCGTTCCTTTGGACGTCCATATGGACCAACTTACTCCACATTTCAAAGGGATGTTCCCGGAGATTTTCCATACCAGCCACTTCGAAGAAGTCGTCAATTTCTAGGGCACACTCATGGCTTCTGAAAATCCGGTAGGTAACCGCTTATTTTCATGTATTTGATAGGAAACTAATCAATTTCAGCCCATCTGGCTTCCTAAGGCAGATGAATAAGAAAATCCGGTAGGTAACCGCTTATTTTCATGTATTTGATAGAAAACTAATCAATTTCAGCCCATCTGGCTTCCTAAGGCAGATAAATAAGATTCTTAACCATCTTCGCAGCCCTCCTTTGCAATCGTTCGAGCTGTAGATAAACCTTTTTAAATCATGGACGCCAGGTCCAGACGACATACCCAAGTGAGATCGACCGAATGCACCGTAAGTTTTTCTGAAGATGAGGCCAGTTTGTTGAAAGTTTCCTCTAGCATGGGGCCTGAGTGATCTGCGGAAAATGTCCCAAGTAAAAAGGAGCCGAGTGTTTGCGCGGACATTGTTGTGCGACCATCCGGAAGCTGAATATGTTTTCTGGAATAAATCAATTGAATTGTTTACCTTCTCATTTTCCTGCCAGCGTTTGGTTCTCACAGTGCCGTAGAACCAGTTTAAAGCAGTTCTGCGAATAAAATTCACAGAACTGGTGCAACCTTCGAATTTGGATTCAAATTTAAAACCTTCATGGATCTTCACCTTCTTTGGTATTTTGATCGACTGGACACTTTTGCAACTTTGAGAGTCCAACATTCCGTTCATGCATAAGATTCTGTCATCTTCAGATAACCCTTCTGCATTCTTAGTGGGAATATAGAATTTCACGATCTGTCTCCTGTTCGCACCGGTACTACCGGCACTACCAAATCAACAAAAATCAATTAAATTAAATTCAGTTTAGTTTATTATGGAAATAGGCATGGGTCTACGCTTATTCCTTTCAATGTGTGCCTGTGAAATATATCTCTTATTCATCCTTAACAGTACTCTGCAATCGTCCACCTCTCTGAACAAGGCTCTCTATTTGACAGCTTTTCTCCGAGATTTTCTTCGATGACTACAAACGGCTGTTTCGCTTTTTCCTTAACTTCATAGTTTGAAGTTTATACATCCTTACAAATCTTCTGAAATTATCCAGGACTATTCTAGCGCAAATTGAAAAGTTAGGGAACTACCAGCAAATGAGCCATTCACTTATAAATAATGCGCCTACAAAACAACCAACCCCGGGATTCAAATTCACGGCCTGTCGCAACCAAGACCACCGCGCTACCGAATCCACCATGAGCGTACGGCCCATGGGCTGAACAAATTTACTTGTTAGATACGCAACAGCAACTGAGAACGATTTGTTATACGGTAACAGTCTCTTTCAAAAAGTACCCGTAAGGATTATTAGATTGCATGGCGATTAAGCACAGTGGACTCAAGGAGACACAACCAGAAACCAGCAATGATGAAGATCATTGTATTCACCACTGCACTTCGAGCGCACGGCTCATGGGTGATCAAAGTAATGGGTTAAATATGGAGCATCAAATGAGAACAACTACTTTCTGATTAACAGTCGCTTGTGAAAAAATACCGATGAAATCATTAGATTCTAGGGTGATTCTACACATTGGACTCCAGGACACACAAAATGAATATAGGAATGGAGTACTGACATCAGACGCCAAAAACTCTGCCACAATTAAGATGGATTCAACAGCAGCCCATCGTTGTTTCGGTTGTGAGGACCTTGCTCAGCGAGTCCATCTACTCGAAGAGAATCAAGGCTTACTGACTGACATCCTTTTTGCTATTTTAGAGAACAGCAATAGGAAATGGCTTCATATTCCAGTCAACACCGCAACCGACAAGCAATGACTACCCTCTTAAAGAAGGCATAGTTGTTGGAAACTCAAAACCACCTGGAGGAGAGGAAGTAAATTATGTCTTCAGAGGAAGCTCCGGACAAACCAGTTATACTGAATCACGAGGCAATCGACGTTAATGCAGCAATGATGAGTGAAGTTTTATTACCTGGTATGGTAACTATACCTACTAAATCACCGAACACTGCTGAAGGAAAAGCCCGGACGAAGCTGAAAAACCTATCAGAAACTACAAGAAGTGCTCACCACTAATTCTGGAAGGGGATGCCCTTACTCAATTCCATCACAAGGCCAACTCAGTAACGGAGGTCATTCAAGAGCCTGTTTATAGAAGCAAACACGCCAGCTCTTAACAGCAAAGTACAACAGAGGAATGACTGGGAAGGCTCCCAGGTAAAACCAGGGTGTTATACAAAAAGGTTTACTAAGGCAAATAACGTAGTTTATAAGAATAAAATTCCTCCAAAGCATTTCGACTGCAAACGAAATTTCGTCAAAAAAGGGGCTCCTGAGTCAACTTCTTCGATTGCAAAGGAAAGAGTAGAACATGAACTGAATCTGTTCCGATCATTTTCAAATAATAATAATAATAGTTGTATATAATGCCCGTGTACAGGCATTTTCAGATGAAATATTCACTGGGGATCAGGTTTGCGGTGAAAAAAGTCCTGAATATATATCTTTTTAAGTGTTTTTTCAGGAGAAAACGCTGCCGCCGGTAAGGATGATAGCAGTTCAGATCAGGGAAGGGCTAAAACAAGTGCTGTCTGTTTGCAGTCTCTCTGTATTTGTAAGGAACCGGGATTCTACCCCATGCAAGAGTGCATTCGTGAACGGTTGCTCACTGTCTGCCGAAGACGTCAACGAGTGGAGGCTGTAGAGACGGTGCATTATCCCTCAAGGTAACACCTGGGATCGGGTTCAAATGCCGCGTACTCCGTTGAACAGGAAAACAGATTCCACCGTGTCAGCACCCAGAATTCTTGGAAACTGTTCTGAATGAAAAAAAACATGTAATATTTCTCGTGAACAAAAAATAACTTCGCTGGCTTTTTATATTATAGGGTAGTTTATTCAACATGGCTATGGCGTTAACCGAAAAAAATCGATGATACTTAACTGTGCGAGCTAATGGAAGACATAAAAAGGCATTGCGATGACTGCTGCGCCGAGGGTGGTCAAGCTGCCTCACAGTGGTAAGAGGATTAAATATATGACTATTCAAAAGCCTAAACAGTAAATAGAGTCCCTCCTGTACTTGGCGAACCCAAAAGGGATCAATGTTTACAAGTCCACAGCGTTTTTGATACGACAGATATCGGTGCTCCAAGGATAAAATTATTTACGTAAAGAAGTGCTGGACCAATTCTATTTTTCCGTTCACTAGCGCGCATAAGGCTAAATAGAAACGAGCAGTATTGAAGGCCAGGCCTAACGTAAATTTTATAAAGGTTGAAAATAATATTAATAGTTTTAACATTTCAAGGGATAAACCCAGCAGTTCTGCGTGCTTTGGAGACAATCAGGGCGCAATGCTCTGAATGATTGGGACCGTTGAAATATGATATGCTTAGATCCTTAACAACGTCAGGCACATTAAGATCGTGGCCGTCTATGCTAAGTTGTGGCTGACGGTCGTCGCCAACAACCATAACAGATCATTTGTGTCAAGAAAGGGAAAGGTGCCATTTGCAGCACCACTGGGCAAAGGCCTCAGGGTCATTTTTTAATAGATCAAGCACGGTGTCACGATCTGCCGGATTGTATTGATAGGCAACTTTTAAATCATCAGCATACATAAAGAGCCTACATACCGAAATAAACCTCATACATAATTCACAAAAAGACAATATAAAAGTGGGCCAAGCTCACTACCCTGAATAACTTCACTCCTCACACGTGCCGAGTTTGAGATAACATTGAAGATCTTAACATGTTGTGTGCGAGAGCTCAAGTAAGAAAATATCAAGCTCAGGAGTTTACTTCATATACCGAAAGAAGAGAGTTTAAGGAGAAGCAGGGCATGGTCAACACGATCAAAGGCCTTGGTGAAATCGAAATAGACTTTGTAAAGTGCAAAGCCATTATCTCTAGATTGTAGAAAGTTATCAAATGAAGAGAGCTGACAGGCAGCACAAGACCTTGTTTTGA